>JAOTBA010000205.1:2747390-2774236 GCA_025629845.1 Erythroxylum squamatum | reverse complement strand
TATTTCAAAATAAACTAGGGACATAGAGATACAATTGTTCTGAAGAAGTCAATGTGTGATTTTGGTGTTTGACTAGTGGGGCACGCCACCCTTGTGGGATGGTGGCTGATGAGGGTACATTGACATAACCCTACAAGGAAACCTACTCACGCTTTATGACTCCGAATGTTGAGCTCCGGAAATGGGATCCAACAGTTGTGGTATAAGAGCCCAGAATTACTATCTTACATGGGTGTTTTTCGAATTATGTGTCAAGGTACATGTATTGTGAACACGGCTTAGCATGCAGTAGCGACTAATCCCTAATTTGAGTCGCATGTGTGTAAGTCACACGCATAAGTAATTGTTAAGAGTTTGAGCCGATAGAATTAGTGAGAAAAAAATAATACTCTTTCATGATATGAGAAAAATGAAAGTTGTGGATAAACAGAAATGAGAAATAGTATATGGGTAACTAAGACAGATAATGGTTCAATGTATTTCTATTGGAGGATGCATTATGGAATATGATATAAATATTGCACTGTGGTGACATATCCTCGAATGTGATATAGATGTAAATATATTGTCATGGATTGTTTGAGGAATATAGGGATATAAGTATAAATGATGAGATTGGAGTCTACAAGTAGAATGCAATGAAAACATAACCTTGTTATGATCTTAAGAGGAGGAAATTGGAACCGAAGTGGTTATTCGATTAATGTGATGAGTTATGCTCCACCGTAAGAAGATATTGGTGAAAGGGAGATCAGAATTTCATAGTGATTATGCATCAATAATTCTGAATTGATTGAGGATATGCATATGGAAGATGAAGAAAATAACAATAGGAAAATGAGACAGAAATGAGGAAATAGTAAAGGGGAAATGAAATAGACATAAATGACTTTTCATGAGATGAATGAAAAGATATGTAGTATGGAGAAAGTTAGAAATGCGTATAAGATGGGATATTATGTATGAATGAGAAAAGGATGAAGAATCAAATGAAAAGAGTTGATGCACTCAATATGGTAGTTTACTCATTATGAAATGATATAACATCAAAAGAGGTAAATTATGGAAAACTGGAGTAAAATTGATTTTAGTATGTTTGATAAAGAGAGAGATGTTGTCTAGGATCAATTAAGATCAAAGTATCAGTTGTGTAACATATAAATTGGTGATGGTCAGAAATAAATATCTGGATAGAATGAGGGATGACTTTGCTGATGCACACCTAAGCATATGCGATAGTGATTATGTTCACTACTTCATTGAGTTTTGGTAATTAGAACATTATGACCTTGTAAGAATGATAGAAATTGGTCTTCTGGAGGTATTAAGAATGGCTGATAATGTGGTGATGAAAACAGTTGATTGATAAGGATTACATGAATAGTATAGATGATAGTAGCAAGATTATAAGTGAAAGTGATGTAAGGATGAGTGTAGGATCCACTGGAGGGGTCTCAGAGAAGGGAAACCCAAAAGTTACATGGTTAGGCCGTGTAAAATTCACACTGACGTGTGTTCCTAATGCAAGAACACAATCAGACCCGAGAGAAACGCGGGCTGCTCGTGTGATTTCACACGACTGTTTGGTTTGACCATCTAAATGACAAAATCTCTTTTCAGAGTCTTCACAAAAGTTTTAGATTAGAAGTTCTCTTTCAAACCGTCCAAGAATGACCTTAATCTTATATCTATAGTGAAAGTTATGCCAATTGTCCTGAAACAGTTTCAGTGTGATTGAGGACAAAACCATGTTTGATTCTTTTGGACATAACTTGTTCATCCGACCTCCAAATTAAGTGATTCTTGAACCAATAGATTCCTAAAACATTTATCTATCTTTCCATAAAAATTTGTAGGCTTTGGTGTTGATTTGAAAAAGACTGATGGAAAGAAAATGAGGGATCAGTTGGAAGAGCATGACTTGGTTATGAACATACTTTGGTATTTTGATGATATCTTGATTTGTAGAGCTCCAAATGAGATGGTTCTTATTTCAAAATAAACTAGGGACATAGAGATACAATTGTTCTGAAGAAGTCAATGTGTGATTTTGGTGTTTGACTAGTAGGGAACGCCACCGTTGTGGGATGATGGCTGATGAGGGTACATTGACATAACCCTACAAGGAAACCCGCTCATGCTTTATGACTCCGAATGTTGGGCTCCGGAAACAGGGTCCAACAATTGAAATGTTTTTGTTTAAATTTCAGTTGTTGAATTGCTACTTATATAATTGTGATATTCTGGACATTGCTGGTCTAAGGTGTTGGACCCCGAAGTTATAAGACATGAGCAAACTCATTTCTTCAATTCATACCCTTACTTTGATTCAATCAACATTTTTCAAATCAATACCAAAAGCTACAAATTCTTATGGAGAGATAGAGGATTGTATTAGGAAACTATTGCTTCAAAAATCAAGTCATTTGGAGGTCGGACGGAGAAGTTATGACCAAAAGAATCAAACATGATTTTGCCCTCAATCACGTTGTACCTGTTCTGGGACAATTGGCATAACTTTCTCTAGAGACATCGGTATAAAGCATGTGATTTTTGAATATTAGAGTCAGAGTTATGACCATTACAAGTTAGAATATCCCAGAGGATGTATATACGGAACCACTATAGTAAATGAAGTGATTTAGAACTTTGGGTGATGTGAGGAAGACCCCGTAGGAATCCCTTCGTCTAATTCAGTTTGAATGAATCCCTTCGTCTGATTCAGCTTTGACTGAATCCCTTTGCTTGATTTGACTTTGATTGAATCCCTTCGTCTGATTCTGCTTTGACTGAATCCCTTCGTCTGATCCATCTACACTTTTGGAAACTCAAGATTTTGACCCTCTGGATGGCAAAATCTCTCTTCAAGGTCTTCACGAAAGTTGTAGATCTCGAAGTCCTCTTCGAAACCATCCTAAGACAATCTTAATCTGATGTCTCTAGTGAAAGTTATGCTAATTATCCCAAAACAGGTACCATGTAATTGAGGGAAAAATCATGTTTGATTCTTTTTTATCCTTTTCTTCCAAAAATACCCCTCTTCTTTAGTTGTCCTTCCAATTTTACCCTTCTTTCATTTGATCTACTAACTCCTTTAATCCATTAATCACCGTACCATACTCTAATTTAATTATAATCTTTCTATCCAAAATTCTAATTTTTACTCATGCCCACTAAATTAAAAACTCAACTCTAAGAAAATAAAAATAAAAATAACAAAAATAAATAAATCATAAATAAATAATTAAACAAATAATAAATAATTTAGAAAATATTTTCGGGGTCCAACATGAGGAGCTTGATATTTGGGAATATATTGGAAGTGATTACTAATTGTATGTGAATGGGGAAATGTGTACTCAATGTTAAATGTTGGACTTAGATCCAATGATTGTGATAACTGACTGTGTACGTTGAAAGAAAATGATTGATAGCATATTATGTAGAATGTTGCACTCCATCACATGAATATGTATGATCAGATAAAGAAGTTGTGATTGGAGTGACCAATGTGAAAAGAGCTTAAAGCTCAGAATCTGCATAAAGAGCTACATGCTCAATGATTAATGAGCCCGATATCTACAACGGGTATGGGACAATATTTGAAATGAGCCTGGTATCCATAACAGATACGAGACAGTTAAATAGATGCTTGATCACAACAAAATAAAAATGAAAGTGAGTCTCATGTGCATTTACATCTATATCTTTACATGTGTTCATGAGATTGATTGCAAATAAATGTTGAATTGTGTTGATATAATGATGTGTAATGCTTGTATACATGTTGATGATATGAAGAATTGAGATAAATGATTAGACTGTTCTGAAATGACTGTATGAAGACTTTATATTCATAATATGTTTGTTGAAATATGACGAGTAATGTGCTATATATGAGATTTGAATTTAGATGAGGTGTTATACTGATTGAACTGCTTTTATACATGAGATGTTTATGTTCTGTTAGAGTGAGCACATCAATGATGGTTCACTCACTGAGTTCGCAAAACTCATCAAAATTGCAACGTTGATTTTGCAAGTACTGAGAGGAGATTTAGCTTCTAAAGCAATCTAGTTGAAGTCTAGTATTGTCTATTTTTAAGAACAAGAAATGGCTCAAAGGTCTGGTCAGTTGAAATCTGAGGAGTTTAGATATAATGCTTTTGTTTAGTATCCCATATAATGTGGAACTTGTTGTATAAAACTGTGAACTCACAGCTGGTTTGTAATGTTAAAAAATATGGTTGGTGTGTAATGAAATGACTATGTAAATTATGTTTTGTTAGTGAAATGGGATGAGTTGAAACTTAAAATACTTATGTTCTTTATGATGCCATGATTAGCTGATGTGTTTGCTCTAACATGCCATTCTTATAGGCATGTTCTTGAATGTCCTCTGGATATTCAGGCATATATTCTATGGTAGTAGTGTGTTACAATAAGAGTGTGGACTAAGATGTAGAAGTTAGAAATCACTTTTAAAGTGACAAACATGAGATGGAGGGCAATCGCAAAGACTATTTATTGATAAGAAGTATAAATTCAAAGTTTTCACCAATCAATCATGCATGAAATTTTTTTAAACTTCCCGAGCTGAGCATGATCTAGTGTGAGAAGATATCTGACATCCCAAAAATCTCATTTATCATATGTTTGACTATCTTAAGGAAAGTAAAAAGTAAATATATGATCAAAATTAGTATTTCTAGATAAATTATGTGCATTATGCGGCATTGAAGATGAAACAATTAGGCATTTATTCTTTATATACCCCTTAACTTCTAACTTGCCATGTACCGGAGCTTATTGGAATAGAATTGTATAATGGAAATGGTTTAAGGGTAACCTCATAGTTATTTGATCAATGCTATAAGGATTGAAAGCAATGATAGGTTGTTTTAGGAGTATCAAACAAATGGAACATGTATTTTGCAAGAAACCTATGGTCTGGCTACATGTGATGGTGATGATGAAGATAAGTATGGTGAATATTACTCAAGAACAGAGACTGAGTTATTTGCTTAGCTTATGACAAGTCCTTAGACGTGTGCAGTGTTGCTTTTATCAACCCTGCCACTTTACTCTATTTCAATTAATAATATATCTTGCATAAGCTTTTGAAATGTATTTTTTCATGATCACTTTTGTAATCTTTTCTTTTGGGAAAGAGAAATTTAATTCTTCAATTTTTAAAAAATCTATATTATCTAAATGTTGATATTACCATAGCAAAACGTCGCATTATATTTTGTTGCTAAATTAAATAGAAGTAATAACATATAATGGGACTTTTACAACTTAGTCAAAGTTTGTGTGCCCTAAATTATCCAAGAACCAACACAGAAGACCAGTCTTAGAAAGCTCATAGTCCTAACGTTCCAACTTTTTGTTTTTAAGGCAAAATGAGATTTTGTTCCAACTAACAGTCTAACACCACTATACCTTTGGTGCTTGACATAAAACTGTAGAAGTTTAGAATGAAATGTGAAAGGTAAAGGAATATTTTAGCTCATTAACAATTCAATTAAAAGATTTTTTTATAATTTATTTAAGCCTAAATATGAAAATTTTCTTATTTATAATTTTATCTTCTTTTCTAAGTATAAATTCAGTTGGACGATAAATGCCTGAATACAAAATGAAATGAATCAAAATTTAGACCAAGTTCTTGCAAACCCGAATGAGACCAACTTCAACGGAGGCAATGGACTTTAGGACTTAGGAGGCGTTGGCTTTTGGGTATGCATGGGCAATGACAGCTAACCCCGTTTATGTTTACAATTTAACTTATTCAGTTTCGCGAGAAAAATGTCAAATGAAGTGCCTATTTGGATGGGTTTACTTTAGCGGAGTTTTTGTAAGTAGAGCTTTTTTGAGAAGAATTTTTTTGAAAAGTCAGTTGACTGTTTGATTGTCAATTAAACAAATAGCTTTTCTGAAAGAGTTTCATACAGTAGACTATTTGGCAACATAAAAATAAAAGGCACTTTTATTAATTTTAACTATATTTTATTTTTTAATAAAAATTATTTATGCATATAAATAATATTTAAAGTATATTAAACAATATGCAAAGCACAATATATATTAGATTTACATTTGATTTGAAATAATTCAACTACTATTAGGTCTTTCATGAATGGAATTTTTTTACATTTACTTTACAAATGTTTGACAAATTCACTTCCATCTTGTAGGAAATTATTTAAAGAGATTTCTCATTTTCTTGTAGGAATAAAGCTAATATCAAAAATAAATATTAAAACATATAAAAAGCTAAATAATATTATAATCCCAAAATAAATATTTAAGTTGAGTAAATAGTTAAATACATAATAAATTATGCATTTTATTGGAATACACAAAGATTTGCAATATGTTCCCTCGCATCATTCATCTCATTATTTTGTGACTCGTCTAAATGATTTTCTTCAACGTCTTCATTTCTTTGATTTCTTCATTTGTTGGAAGTAATTCATCATCTTCATCATAGGGAGAAAACTCTTCATCATTTTAGGCATTTAACTTTATAAAATTCTATAGTGAGAATTTTAAATAGGAATATGTCTTGCTCAAAACAAGATTTTAAAATGACCTTCACAAGATTCTCTTTTTGAACGAGGACCAGCACTCAATGCACAAGAATATTTAGAGACATGGGAACCATCAGGATAACCTACTCCATTTTTTCAACCATGCTGAAGCCATGATAAGAATAGAACATGTGACTTTTTCAACTAGTGTTTCCAAACAGAGCTAACAAGTGCTACTTGGCAACTGTATACTGAAGTGTATATAAGCTCTATGTCCCATCTTTCTTATCGCTTATAGAAAATCAATTCCCTGCTACAATTTGTTTTGATAGCATCCTCCAGGATTTTAGCCTGGTCAAAGTCAACTGTAAAGGAAACCATAACAATGCCATCTTTACCAGTCTCATAGTCCTGTCTGATGTCCTCAGCTTTAAATGATTGCAGCTGTGAAAACCAAGAACCATATCAAAATAACGTAATCACTGTCGTGAAAGATTACAAGGTTATCAATTTCAATGTTGTAACATCATGAGGTGGCAACGCGACGGCACTTAGATGGAGAAACTTAAATGATGCAGCTTATCCTCATTGATATTGTAAAGCTAAAGACCAGCAATGTCCAAATTGTTTAGAGCTTTTCTGAGGCTAACTTATGGGTGCATCAAGTTAAAGTAAAAGCTTTCACTAGAGACTCAACTATTTAATTCCAATTCCAGATAAAAGAGTTATAAGTTTGCATATACCACATGACAGAATTTAGGATGGGCAAAACATAATTCCAAGACATAATTTTCCTGTGAAATTTGAAGGACAAATGATTTACCACAGTTGTAACAAGTCAAGGATAGGCAAGAATAAAGGTAAGAAGATTAATAGCTCATGTAAAAACATTATTTTCCACTATTTTTTATTTTCTTATTTATTTTTTTTGTTGTACTTTGCCACAGCAATTATCATTACTTCAGGAAAAAAGAAATCCACGTGGACTATAACTTAGATCACCTGATGATGCAGAATTCCAATAAGATCAAAGGGAACCTCCACACCCATGGGAACCTACCAAAAGCAAATGGAATAGCCAATAAGAACACTAACAGCCAGGAAGACCGTAAAATGATATTATCTCAGGTCTCAATTAAGCACAAAGGCACGCATGATTGTCTAAACAAAGAATATAAATAAACCACCTTAGATTTCACAAGACATGTCGGGGAATTTCTCAGGCATTCAGATGCCACACCTCCATAGGCCCTCACCAGTCCTCCAGTGCCTAGTTTGATCCCGCCGAAATACCTACGAAAACCAATCACATAAACTCAATACATATGAAAAACAGATTAAAGACAAGGAATTTCGATGAATTTCACAGCCAATAAAAACATCAATCATCACATTATCACATGCAAACTTCAGGGCACCTAAATTCTTTTACCAAATAACATGAAAAGAAAAAGCTGTCGAAATTCGTTATGCACCTGATGACAACGACCATAACTCTATCAATCCCAGAAGAAACAATAGCGGAATGTATCGGTTTCCCAGCAGTGCCTGAAGGTTCACCATCATCATTAGACCTGTACTGATCTCCAACCTATTGTTACAAAAAATCAATACCAAAACCACTTAAACGAGATACAAAAACCCATAAAGAAAGATCGAAACGAAGCCAAGAAAAATGAAAAGAATTTTAAAGAATAAAACGAACCTTATAAGCCCAGCAGTTGTGGGTAGCACGCGGATCCTTGACCTATCCAACCAACAAACAAGATAACCAATGATAAATGGATGGTAGGTTTTGTAAAATGGTGGAATCAACAAAATGGGTTACCTGAGAAAGGAAGGAGAACGCGGATTGTTCGTCGAAGACATGGCCAGCGATTGCGATGAATTTGCTCTTTTTAATTTCTCTTTCGAAAGTGACTCTCTCTTTGATAGTGGTGTATTCACCTGCTGATGCTGCTTTGGAGACCATAGTTCTTGTCTTCGAGACAACAGAGGAAATTGCCGACAATGCGGCTGAAATACGCTTACGGGGGTGATGATAAGTTGGTACGAGTGGTGGTGATGTTGACGATGATGAGAACGTTGCCACTCGCATTTGGGATTTTGAGGTGTTTGTACTTTGGTCTAGGAAGAACCTTCTCTTACTCGTCTTCTCTAATTTCACAACATTGTGGATCACAAATTTTGGACCCCAAGTTAAGATAATCCAAATATTTAAAACAATGTCACATCCATTGACAAAGAATTGGGTCTGACCCGTTAATTCGGGCAGGCCACGACCGACTTGCCAAGCCCTAGAATAGATGAGTATGGGCTATGAAGAAAGAAAGAATTGGGTCATTAAATTACCATCACTACAAACGCTACAGAATCAGTTTCAACTCCAACATGAACAAAATGATTGATTGAGTTGATCTAAATCCCACTTGCTCTCCCTAACCCTAATATAACACATCACGAGTCTTCGGTGGAATGGGTTAGCCTAAGACTAATTGCTCCAACTCAATTTTACATGCTGTTACTGTTGCCAAAATTTAGGGTGGAGGGTTAGCTTTCAAGAGTAGTATAGTATACAGAGAATTCAAGATTCCAATCCTTTCTAGGTGCTTTATCTCCAATTATTTGCATGCCTTTGTGAATATGCTTCAGGATTTCTATGTACATCAGAGTCGGACACAAGCCTGTAAGGACTGTACCAACCAGTGCCCACCTCACCGAATAAGAAATCAGACAAGTCTCCACTCCTTGTAGACCCCTTGGTGCTTGCAGTGCTGCAAGAACTTGCATCAGAGGAACTAAAAAGTGAAGAGCTCTCACTTGATGAATCCACATTAGGAACTCCGCGCATTTCATCGTATCTCCAATAGTCTGAATTACACTGTTCAATCCTAGTCAATGGATCATCCATCGTCATCCAGGAAGGGTATTTCCCATGTTTGCATTGTGCCTTGGAGCGATCTGTATTCGGAGTGTGGGAGTTGGACTTTGATTTATGGAGGCTGGCAGGAACTGCTTCCAAGTTCCTCTTCTTAGACCTCACAACATGAGACATTAAATTACTCCTAAATGAAGCAGGGGGTCGTGGAGAGAATCTGAAGACAGCAGAACCAAGAATAAGTAAACACTAAAAACTACAACTTCCATTTCAACTTACTGAGACTCGCCAAATGTTTACCTGGCATAGAGTAGCATATATGCCCCTTCTGATAAGACCATGTCCAATTCTACAGGTATTACCTGAAATGCACCAATATTCACCAATGAAATTGTTTACAAGGAAATACATTCATGATTGCTTATAATAGATCAAACATAGATAAAAATGAATACATAAATATATAGGCGTGACTAGTGTTATCCAAGAACCAAAAGATGGCATCACCACATCCCAGAATAAGTGCAGTAATCTCACAACATGCAACAAGTCGAGATGTTGACTGCAGTATGGCACACGTGAAACATCACTTAAAAATGTAAAGGATACTACAAGCAGTCTTTGGTTTGGACTTGCAGCTTTTGGAAGTTCTTATATCTAACAATAACTTTCTCTAGCAAAATAACTAACTGAAGTTTTCTCTTCTTCTATACTAAGGCCAGTGTGGCAGGGAAGCGTATCACTATCACATGGTAAAAATAAGAATTACATTGCAGAAAAAAATAAAGCTGCAAAGCAACCTAGGGAGTATGGGAGAGGAAAATATGTTACGTACACTGCTGTCATTAACCCCAAACCAGTTGCCATGATAATTCTTCACATAGCACACATAATGGCCCGTAGAAGTAGCATTCAAGTAATCCCTGTGAACAATAACTCCGTAAAGACTGTATTGAGGAGATTTGTCAATTTTCCCATGCATATATGGAGTCATATCAAGGATCTCGGGGAATTGAACTGACTTGTTCAGTTTCACCAAGTTACCAGACTGAAAAAGAAAACACAAATCAAGAAATATCTTAAATGAAATGTCTAGTAAAGAAGTGCAGCTTCATGTCAATAAACTGCCTTGAGATGGTTTGAGTACAGGACCAACATTTACATCAAGACTTTACCTGAAATCGCTTTAACACAATGGTGAGGATATTAGGGGCATCAACCAATTTCAGCTTCTTTTTTGCTCTCACATAGGCTTTGCACCTGAGATAAAACAGAAAAATGAAAATTTTAAGTGATTGACAAATTGATTTTGCTGGATTTCTTTCATTATTCATCAAATAATTGAAAGTTTATTAAGATATAATTTAATTACATCCACAAGGCCCAAATATATTTGATAATGTCAGGACAACTTTGGATCACCTTATTACAGCAAAGAGGCAATGAATTAGAACCTAAATGCTTAATATGATACTCAAGCAAAGAACTAAAGGAAAGAAAACCAACCTGCTACAATTATACTTGTCCTCTCCATCCAACACTTCTTCAGCTGTAAATTGAGTAAGGGCTTCTTCGAGAGTTTCAATGTGCCCCTCTATTTCAACTGTTAGATCCATTATCCGTTCAAACCTCTCAGACTTTCCCAGGCACCTCATGCAAGTTATCTAAGAACAGTAGTCAAAATATTAAAATAACAGAATTATGATTTTCAGCCTTGCTTGCCATTCAGAAATTGACCAAAGACGAGACAACAAACTCACACACAGAAGAAAGTACACTCAACCTTGGATCGAAGGTAACCACCAAAAGTCAGACTAATTAGGGTTGTTTCTTCTCCCAGTGGACCCTGAACTCCAGCTTCCTTGAGACAATTAGACTGCATCATATCAACTGTAAACCTTCCATGCAACCAACCAATGCTGTCATGAATATCTTAAAAAGAAATCTAAATCCTTCATGGGGAAACCAATTCATCAAAGCTCACCTCAAAAATTCATGGGCATCTTCTTCCCTCCCATGACCAAAATGGCTTCCGATTTTGTGTATGTTGGATAATATACGGATTGGGGACACTGGTGAATTTCCACCCCTTCCCTTGGCAATCAAATTTTCAAATTCACATACCAAACACCAATCCTTCTCTTGACCTGGAAAGAAGAAAAATATAGGGAAACTAGTAAACCTTCAAGTTTGTAATGCAATAATAATCCAGTACAGAGATCACACAGAAGTCATGAAGGTAAACTTGCATGCATTCGAATGGAGCCCACGAACAAGGTAAACAGTAAGTGGCCGGGTAAATGAAAGGCACTGGAGCACAGCATTAGCATAACAACTGCAGAAATTCAAGGAGAATTGTATAAGTAAAACTGAAGAAGCATGTTTATACAAGTACCTCTTCTCACTTGAAGAAAAGGACATTAGTAACAGATAGAGTCTTTGATCTACTTACAAATGAAGAAGCATGTTTATACAAGTACCTCTTTGTACTTGAAGAAAGGCACATTAACAGATAGATTCTTTGGTCTTCTTACAAATGAATGGAATATGGTGGCATCCAAATGCATGAACGTTTTTAAATATCAAGATGAATAGTTAAACTCATACATTGCCTGATTTAGATGTCCTAAGAAGGTAACAGCAATGTAAAGGCATACGAGTCCACCACAGTATACCTATTCCCACAGTTTATGAGCCCAAATGGATTGAGTTCCACATCGGAAGAATATAGCTTCACAAACAGTTCATATGGGAAGATTATCTGAAAAGGTCAACAATCACATTAGCACCATATCAGTGTGAAAAGCAACTTGCACCCACAAAATCATCTCAGAATATTAGAAAAACCTTGTAATTATGTTGCTCTTTTGAGCCTCTTAACTGCTGCATTTTTTCCCATACTGATTTTCTGCCCTTACAAGCATCTTGTGGATTGTGAGATGAAGCGTTAAATGACAAAGATCTCACTTGTTCACCCTTATATAAGTGTGGTTTGTCCTCTCCACCATTGGTTGTACAATCCATGGCATAGTTTGAGGACCATGAGCTGCTGGACTGAGGATCATTTACAGCTGACATCCGAGAGGAAGATGCCCTTCTAACAGATTTTTTATGGCCCAACTTTGTTGGCCCATTATTCTCAATAATATTGCTATTGCCATTAGGAAGTTGAGACTTCCTGTCTTCATCAGTATTACTGGTTTTCATCTTAATTAATTTACTTTGTGAAGCCCCACAACTATTAGCCAGCTTGGAATTTTCAGAAGGTTTAGTTTCTTGAATTTCCTTAGCTTTAGCCTTAGTTGCAGGGGGTTTAGCAGTGTCTTCAGAAGGTGTCTCAAACTTGCTGCTGCTACTGGAACCAATATCCTTAATGGGAAGATCAAAGACTGGCGATTCACTGTCTGGGTTGTGTGTTTCAGGTTGTTTTCTGGGAGTTGCTATCTCGTTCAAATCACTTTCTTGCTTCATATGCACAGTGACAGCTGGGGGTCGACATTCATCCTTGTGGCCCTGCCTCCAGTGAATTATCTGACACTTGCCAGAACTATAGAAGGAGGAGTTTTGACTAATTAATGTTAAAAAATCTACTGCAGCTACAAAAGCAATATACAAACATAAACAGGCACTGGCCCAGAGAAAGAAAGACCCTAAATGCTGCAGTATTTTATGTTGGTTATCAGCAACACAATCTAAACTATGCAATCCAGGATGCAGCCTACAAGTAAGAGGCCAATGACCCTCAAATGGTAAAGTACCAGTTAGGTAGGATATAAGAAATCAAATAACCGACAAGTAGTTCTGGACTGCCTTCTTTGGCATAACAATAAAAGATATTCTGTTAAATGAGTTCTCCACGAGGTTGTCTGGAAGCTGATAAGAAAATCATAATGAAAGCTTAACTCTTAGTTTGTAAATATCTTTCTAATGGCTACAGTTCCCCACTCAGAATCCCCCAGAAAAGGAAAACAATTATAATAACAGCTAAAATATTTTACAGCTTACAGCACCCACGTATTTTTGAATTGTTAAAACCATTGTTCTTAACATTATGCACAAAGAAAGTGAGAGGGCAATCATGCACAATGTTAAACAATTCAAGAGATTTTAATGCTATACATTAAATAAACATTCATCATTCAGAGTGCTTCAGAAACTATCCACAAACACAAAAAGCTTTGAAGATAAAATGGTCTAAAGTTAAAGTAAAAGCAATGGGCCATCCTTACGGAAATAAGTAAACATGGCATCAAACTAAAATGTTCTTCAGCAGACACTAGTAAAATATGCAATTCCAAATAAAAATATGATCATCTTCAAGCTGTTGGATGACAACCATCAACCAACACCATTGAGATTTTCTCTCCTTTCCTAGAGTTACAATTCATCCACGAGTTGCTATGTAAATTTAGAATTACAACCATCCTAAATTTTTAAATACCATATTCCTAAACCACTTGCAAGGTAAAGTTGCAATTTTTAATCGATCAGAAATGCCAATCAAACAACATAAACCCCATCGACAGATAAAAGAAGCAGCTACAAGAACATAAACCCACTTCACGACAACATTACTTGATATCAAGTAGAAGCATCGACAATTAAATACCCAATCTTTTTTAGGATTGCAAAGAACGAACCAGTAATGGACGGACTTGCATTGTGCACAACGGGTAGTGGTGGGACTGAAGCACACTGCGCACTGATGAGCTATGGCCACCGTATAAAACTCATTATTCGCTTCAAATTCAGTCATAGCCGACTCTTTCGACACCATGTCAACAAGTCGCCTGATCTCCTGGTTCCTCACCACCATATTACGCCACTTGCTGCGTATCCAGAGGCAAAGAACCGCTGCAGAGAGGAGGAATAGGGTTTGGAACCCTAGGACTCCAGTAATAAACATCTAGAACTAACAAACTATCCAGGGCCGAGGACGAGACCAGAGCAGAGAAACCCTAGGATTGAGATTTTGCTATACATGAACTCGTATCTGACGATGGTGGTCGTGGTGGCGCGTGAGGTTTGCGATTGAGAAGCTGAAATAGTGAATGATTGCCAATTAAAGCGCAGGTACCAATAGGTTTCTTTTTCTTTAAAATTCGGGTTTTGTAATGTTTTTAATAATATTAAGGTTAAATTAAATTAATATCCGGATTCGACCGTTGTTGAGGGTTTCACCATGGTTTGTTGGCGGATATGGTGGGCTCGAAATTAGGTCCTATGGAACCATCATATTGTTCCACCCGGAGTTGTGCTTCATCAGGCACTCGATTATCATGTCGAATGGTTTGCTGCGCAACAGCGGAGGAAGCAGTCGGTTAATCATCCACCCGCCCAGTTGTCTGGTGCACATGGTGGTCTTCAGGTTGCTTGGCGATGCTACACGGATGCTGCTCTGTTCGAAGCATCACGTAGTATTAGATCAGGATCGATTACATGGACTGCGGATGGAAGTTTTCTTCACGCTTTTACTTCCTCTCGGCCTGGTTGTTTCTCCCCTCGCATAGCTGAGGTTTATGCTTTGCGACTCTTTTTGGAACAAGTATCGACTCGCTGCATGAGTCGTGGAGTGGTGTTCACCGATGCCCAAAGTTTGGTGCATGCTGTGCGTAGTAATGTTCCCGATTGGTCCGAGTTTGGATCCCTTATTCAAGATTGTCGTATTCTTTTAGAATAACGTCCTGATATCAGTGTTTCTTGGGTGAGTTGTCGTGACAATGTGATTGCACATAGGCTTGCTCGTTGCTCCTTTTCTTTTTCCGATTTTCAGTTTTTTGTTTCCCCACCAGTTTGTATTGTTAACTTTCTTTAAATTAATGCAATGGTTTTCCCTTAAAAAAAAAGAGGTTAAATTAAATTAAATTATTAAAAGATATTTGAAATTTAATTAAAAATATTTAATAAAAATTAATTAATTAATTTTAGTTTATACAAATTTATTAATTTATAAAAATTAACCGATTAATTGATAATTTGATAATTTTTATTAATAAATTTATTAAAATAAATTAAATTGAAAAATAATTTAAAATTTTTATTTATTATAATAATGTATTACACTAATAATTCATAAATAAGGTTAAGCGTTTATTTTCTATGCAAATTTATGTTTTGCAATATTTCTTAGAGCCTATGAGAGCCAAATAACTTGTAATTTATGGAACTCTTATTTCATTGATTATTTCACTTTCTAGGAGCTCAAAATGTATTATTTATACAAATTAATTTGTAAAGAGAAAGTTCAATATAATTGAGTTAATGGTTAAATAAGTATTTCATTATATCGACATTGAAATGATCTATAGATAATTTTAATTTAATAAAAATAACAATCATCATTTTTTTTAAACGGAAGAATTTGTAGCTACTACTTTTTGGATACACGCTGGAGAATCCTTCATATTGACATAATTATCTGCAAATCATGTCAACCAGGTACTCCTTACTAGGTAAACTTTATACGACAAACTTGATCGAGAAAGTGTAAATAAGAGAAATCGAATACAGAACATTTTGACCTTATACTCTTCCACTCAACCAACTTGACCACTCCTGTGATATATCTACAACTAACTATTTGATTAATCACAACCAATTGGCTTGAAATTTAAAGTGAAAATAGATTTAAGTTTCATAACACATAAATTTGACTTAATACTTTTACTCTAATTCAATCAAATCTCGATTAAATTTGAACATAAAGTTTAATTTTAAATATTTTAAAAATTAAAAATTAAATTGAATGTTAATCTTTAACTTTAAACTTAACTCTTATTATCTCTAATTAGATTCTCCATTTTTCAAAACTTTTCTATATTTAAGTTTTTAATTTGTAATCAAAGTTATAGTAATTTAAAGAAAAAGTATGTACGATTGCACAATTAATTAAAACACAATTGAAAATATAAAAGACATCACAAGAAATTAAATTATTCACATGGTGAATATTTATATTAAACTAATTTTTAATTTTTTTATCTTTCAATACTTTATTAAATATATTTTATTTTTTATTTTATAATATCACTTATTATGACTTATGAAAGCATTTATATGTACATTATTTTGTAATATCATTAACGTGGATCATCGTGTTTAAAAATCTTATGCAATGCTTTATAAATATTGATGATATTTAGATTTACTTATATCATTATCCTTTTTAAAAATAAATCAAGCATAATTAAAATATTTATAAAAAATGCACATTAAACTTTTAGAACTTCGTACCAAATTTATAAATATTAAATTTTTATATAACAATGATAACTAAACACATCTAAGTTATATCGATGATCAAAATGCACAAGTATGCCTTTTTTTTTTGGTGCGGGTGCACCATATATATCGAGAGGACAACCGTTGTGCGGATTGGTTAGCTAATCACAGCTACAACTTACCACTAGAAATATAATGGTTTCCAGAGGTTGTGGGTGGTCTTTCGCCTTTATTGTTAGTCGACTCAGTTGGAGTTGCTCTCTCTCGTGTTACGCGCTTGTAATCCTTCCTTGGGCTTAGCCCTATTTTATATCAAAAAAAAAGTACGCTTTTTTTTAATAAATTGTTATATTTATATTAAATTTTGCTCATATTAGTACAAAGTACTCTTATAGAGTAATATCTTACATAAGCCTCATCACACATCAATCGTCGCTTTGGCCGAGTGGTTAAGGCGTGTGCCTGCTAAGTACATGGGGTTTCCCCGCGAGAGTTCGAATCTCTCAGGCGACGTCGTTTTCACATTTCCTGTTTTGCTTTCCCCCTTTTAACTTCAAGCGCTCTGCTTATGTGGGGCCCAAACGTCGCGAAATTGAGCTTTTCCGAGTTTCCAATTCCCATGTCCATGTCAGCAACCAACACAAGGCAAGGAGGCATAGTTTGACCGCAACTTGGTCAGTCTTTCCTTGAATCAACGGTGGACACGTGGACACCATTCAAGTGGGCAATTTGGAATCCAAGTCAAAAGGGTTACAGCTAATAATTTAATCAATACCCTCTTAATCTCCACCGTCCCTTCGACTCCCTTGTGGGGTTGCCCAAAAGCCAACTATCAACTAATGGGTCATCATCTACCTCTTCTAATGCCATTATGGTCACTTTAGACTATAGGGTTTGAAAGAGTTTGTCTGCCTTTAGCTGTTGCTTTTAATAGAGTTGTTTGTCTTATTTCATCACTTTTGAACATTTGTGTTTCTTGTCCGTACACTTTTAATAGTATTGTTTATTTTCTTTTTAAACTTTAGAACAAATATTTTTATCTCAAATAATATAAAATATTTTCAAGTCAATTTTATATTTAGAAAAAGTTTATAAATTAAATAAATATTAATTTTATTAAAATGATTACTTTCAACTAATTAGGAATAAAGTTGCGTATTATTAAATCTCGTATATTAGCAAAATTTTTGTTGTTATTGCTGCTTAATAAAACAGTTGTGCCCGCACGGGTAGCTCATTTGGTTATTGAAATGAAAATTGGGTACAAGATCTCAGGTTCAAGTCTCGACAGCGGCAGTGTGGGAGTTCTTCCAATGTGACGACTCCTTGTGCGCACCGGACACTGGGCCGCCTTTCTGAACCCAAAAGGTGTGGTTGAGTGGCAGGGGCTCATCCATCCTTAACCAAAGGTCAGGGGTTCGATCCTTGACTTTGGGTATGGTGCAGCCTTAAATCCTTGGGTCAGCTGTTCCACCCTGTGAGGTGCCTACAAACTAGCGAGGGGATTAGTCACTGAGTCCGCCAGTGGATACCCTAGTCTAAGATCAAAAAAAAATAGTTGTCCCATCTAAAAAACACAAGTATCTAAATTGACTAAAATAATTATATTTTCTCTTGAATGTCTAAAATAAGAATGAGTTAATAATGATATTTTATGATATTAAAGAAAAAAGAAAGAACTTTGACTAAAAAAATTCCATTAGCTTTGAGATTTTGGACCTTTTGTATTTAAATAGGGAGTAGATACGCTGTCTTCATTTTACTATGCCCGTGTGTATGAATAAGTCTCAACCGAATAAATCTTAATGCAGATACATCTATTACAATAAGTTATATGGTTAAGATTTATTTTATTTTATTTTTTTGGTTGCGCACAGGGTGTTTTAGGCGGGTTCTAATTATGGAGAGGTACCTTTAAATCATTCACACCTAAACTAATCTTTATTCGAATTGGGTAGGTCCTTTGCAAGAGGCGAAACTCTGACCTTAAATTTTAAACAGCTGCATACATAAAAAGATTCGAATGGTTAAGATTTATTGGGATACACGGGTACAACAGAACGGAAACAATTGATCTAGACCATTTAAATGAATTGTTTTGACTTCAAATTCCATTTATATATTAATGTCAACTACACGTGTACTAATTAAAATACCCTCTCGCTTGACAATCGTAACAAACAAAGTGGCACGTGCGTAGAACGAGTGAGAAAATGAACCCCTTTTGTTACAAAATATTGAATACTAAAAGCTAAGACACAGTCTAGAAGAAGACCAAGCAAATAGAAAGCGTAAGGGATTGTAAAATAACACATCAAATTTTTTGTTCTTGGTTATTCTGTTTCAACCATATTTAATAAAATCTTGTTTATAATATATTGATAAGATTTAATAGAATATGATAGAAACACCGTAATCGGAATAAAATATCCGATCCCATAAAAAAAGGAAATGGTTGATTCAAGTGAGAGCCGTTATAATTTAAGAGATTGTGAAGATTTGTTTTGTAATATAACTGGAACAAAATATTTGATCCTATAAAAAAGGGAAATGGTTGGTTAAGTAAGAGCCTTTATAATTTAAGAGATTGTGAAGATTTGTTTTGTAACATAACCGGAACAAAATATTTGATCCCATAAAAAAAAGGAAATGGTTGGCTTAAGTGAGGGCCCTTATAATTTAAGTAATTGTGAAGATTTGTTTTATATAAAAATTATAACTCACTTTAATCTTAAATGCCATAAATTATATAAGAGCAGAGATGATAAAATATTTTAATTCAAAGTTAATACATCATATATAAATAGATTGAACTTTGCATTAAATTTGATTTAAATTAAATGATAGACTAAAAGTTAAAATAATATTATTTCAATATAATTTAACTAAAATTTAAACTCGTATTAACAGTGCTTTAAAAACGGGACAATAAGTTAAAATCAGTAAGAGAAGGGATTTAAAGTTTAAAAGATTAAACCAGTATTAGACCATCATAAGATTAGTTAAAGAGTGAATAAAATTAACTAATTTAAAATATAATTGAAAGAGATTATCCTTATTCATTGAAAAATTTAAAGTTTAATTAAAATAATTAATTGAATTATTTTAATCTATAGCAACTTATTAATTTATAAAAATTGACTGATTAATTAATAAACAACTCAATTTTTAACAACAATAATTGTTAAAGTAAATCGAACCGAAAAGTTAAAAAACAAATCAAAAAATTAAAAGGTTCAAAGTTTTTACGATTGAATCAACCGAATGGATCGAGTTTTTTAATTATTGCATATTAAAATAAACTTGAATTATAAAAAAATTGTTATATAATTTATTGAAAAATATTGGTCCACTTTATTTAAAAACAGTTTGGTGGGAACAACTTGAAATGTAATGACTACCATTTTGACCTAAAAAATTGCAATTGAATCACAAAATAGCCAACTTGACTAGCAATTTTAGACTTTAGCCATCTTTGACGATTGGCATGTGCCAGACACAAATCATACACTCAGGAACGTTTGAAACTTTCTGAATCTATAGAAATAGACAAGCTTTGTTAGAAAAACGCAAATAGGTAGTGAAAGTTCTCATTTTCACATTATAATATTAATAGCCGGCCTACAATCTGAGTACTCTATATATTCTCATCTTCTTCACACCATTCATTTCGTCGAGAAGTATCCTTCTTTCACAGAGAACCTCTCTTAGCATATGTCTCAAAGGCCTAACGTCCCTCACTATTCTTCCGTTGCCTTTGGCCTCCACTCCCATCTCATGGTTTCAAGTGAGATGATCTCGACTTCCAACTGGTCTTCCTTCCAGAGCTAAACCATAAGAAAAATCAAATCTTTCCTTGGCTTTTTCAGGTGACTTCTTCGTTCAAGAGGTTAAATTTGTTGTTTGATTGATTGTAAAAGATGGGTTTGAAAGGTTTTGTTGAAGGAGGCATTGCTTCAATCGTTGCTGGTTGCTCCACGCACCCTCTTGACCTCATCAAGGTCCGCATGCAACTCCAAGGCGAAAATCCGGCGATGACTAACCCCGTCCAAAACTTGCGCCCGGCGCTTGCTTTCCAGACAACCACTGTCCACCTGCCTCAACCTCAAACATCACCGTCAGCTTCTGTTCCTCGCGTTGGTTTGGTCAATGTTGGAGTCCGTATAATACAACAAGAAGGCGTCGCCGCCCTTTTCTCCGGCGTCTCTGCCACGGTACTCCGACAGACTCTTTACTCCACCACACGAATGGGCCTCTACGATATGATGAAACAGAAATGGACCAATCCCAACACGAAGGTCATGCCTTTATCGAGCAAGATAGGCGCCGGACTCATCGCCGGAGCCATCGGTGCCGCCGTGGGAAACCCCGCTGACGTGGCAATGGTCCGCATGCAGGCCGATGGCCGCCTCCCTCTAGCTCAACGCCGGAACTACAAGAGCGTAATTGACGCCATAACTCGCATGACCAAAGAAGAAGGCATAACGAGCCTATGGAGAGGCTCGTCACTCACCATAAACCGAGCCATGTTGGTCACGGCGTCGCAGCTCGCATCTTACGACCAGTTCAAAGAAATGATCTTGGACAACAAGTTGATGCGTGATGGGTTCGGGACCCACGTGGCTGCGAGCTTCGCCGCCGGGATTGTTGCGGCGATTGCGTCGAACCCGGTTGATGTTATCAAGACGAGGGTGATGAACATGAAGGTGGAAGCAGGAGCGGCTCCTCCGTACAAGGGGGCGTTGGATTGTGCGGTGAAGACGGTGAGAGCTGAAGGTCCGATGGCTCTCTACAAAGGGTTTATTCCGACGGTTTCCAGACAAGGGCCGTTCACGATTGTGTTGTTCGTGACTCTTGAACAGGTCAGGAAGTTGCTTAAGGATTTCTAGTTTGGATGATGATGACGACGACGAAAACAATAAGGAAGCTACAGACAAAGGCTTAGTTTATGTTAAGTTTCATAACTAGTTTACGTAATCTTTGTTTTAAATACGAATTCAGTTCCTCGAGTCTAGGAAGAAGGCCAAAACGTGTATGAACAAGTGTTGTTACTTGTTGTCTGGGTCCATCTGTTCGTGTACTAATAGAAAATTAACTACTTTTATATCAAAACTTGTTCTAATCTCTTTTCTTTTTCTCTTGATTCTCTATGTAACCAAAAAAAACTTAAACTTTCGGGTTGGATTCAAACTGGTTTGAATTGCAAGATGGGAAATAAGGAAAGGCTGGTGTAATTGAAGGTTGTTTGTGAGGTTGAAGCAGAAATTGAATGGTCTTGGTCATAGCAGAGAAGAAAATGCAACTTCAGGAGATGTCAGGTGTCATATTTTTTCGTCTTTAGCTTTGGTAAAGTAAGTTGACATAATGCCATGTTAATTAAAGCTCATTGACTAAACTGCTTAACAAACTTTGAATCGTAATTCCGGTAAAGCTGTTTTTTCTTGCCATTTGCATGTACGAGAATGCTCTTGCTATTTAGCGGCTGGGAAAAAGGGCAATAAATTAAAAAAATATTAAAATTTTTAATTGGATGTACTTAAACAGAATACGCAAGTGTAGAATCAAAAGGCAGGGAAAGCAAAAGAACATGTGAAGAAGCAGGATTCGTTTCTGTAAGGATTCGAATGAGTTATACTCTACAAAGAAAATGGACGGACGAAATAGCATCAAGGAAGATGCCTTGATAAAGCATAAATTCAGTCTCAAGATGTGGATTTGTTAAGAACATAATGGTAGTTCTCATGTTGGATGCTTTAGCTGTTGTCTGAAGTTTCCTGGAAGTTAACTGTTTCGTCTTAATTAAGAATATCATCTTTGTTTTGAACTGTTATTGGAATCGAATCAAACTAGTGTGTAAGAAGATCCCTTTATAACACTGTCTGTGTTATCTTGTTCTTGAATCCGTTGCTTAGAAGAGAGGAATCTTCTGTGCGTAAATTTGGAGGCGACAGGATGGACTTTTCAGGTAATTACAAGAATGTGTGGAGTTCAATAATTATTATAGCTCACTGTAACGAAAATGAGATCACTAGAGATTTCAACACTTCAAAATTTCCCAGGAACAGGGAAAAGAAACCACCATGGAGGTATTGGTGTAAAGCTTTACAAAACTGTGATCAAAATTGGCAGACAGGCGATTATGATGGTCTCCAAGGCGTTGTCACTCGCAAGTTCAGATCTTTTCAATCAGGATTTCCACCTGATCCTTAATCCCGTGATCGTTGAGCCTAAGCTACCAGATGGAATGTTTATTTACATGAACAAAGAATCTAATAGTAGTAATTGTTGTCTTGGTTATTCACAGCATCTTTACACAGCATGGCACGTGCTTCCATTATAGACCTTGGAGGCTCCAAGTCCTTCTCTTGCAGGGAATTTCCAAGCAATTGCTGCATTTGGGATGCAAAGATGTCATCCAAAATCTGCAAAAAATACAGTATTACTGAGAAGGCTTACAAGGATAATCACCATTTTGTCGAATTTTATTAACTGGTGGTAATGAGAAGCACCACCTTTTAGAATATCGATTAAGAATCTTTTACGATAGAAAAATATGAGTACCTAAAACTGCATTCTATGTGTGTATATAACATAAACTTGTCAGTAACAAAATGTTGTTACCATGTGACTGCTAAAGTTGAAGTTCTGAATGACAGTGCAGGAAAAGATATTTTTGAACTGGTTGGGGAAATGTAGACTCACTATCTTTTCCTTTTGTGAGTCAGCCTATTGCTCACTAAACCCCAAAAACTACAATGATTAAGATGATAAGCATAGTAGATTTAGAGGAACTTACCGAAACTGCAATTCGAGAGCCTTTATATGAGGATCTACTCTCTCTCCTGTCTTGCAAAAAGTTAAGTATTTCCTGGTTTAAGGAGAATAACAAAATCATAAGTTGGAGATATCTTCAGAAACTAAAACTGTCAGAAAAAGATCTTTGCGAAAATGTCTACCTGTCCCAGACGATCCCAGAAACCTCGGCAAATGGTTATGAACAACTGTGGTTCAACAACCGTTTGCAGATGATCTATTGTCTTAATCAATAGATCCTTCAAAGGCTGCATCCTACTACTTACATCTGATTCAGCCACAGGTTCCTTTGAATCTTGGATGATCTTCTTCAGTTTTGTTGCACTCTGCAACTTTGTCTATATAAATAGATAAAACAGAAGTCTATCAACATATCTGAATGGCAACCATCTCAAAATCTGTATCAGCAAAGAAGCATGCAATTGAAAAATCTAAAAGAATTCAGATGCACCCTCTTATGCTAACATTTGTCCACAAAATATATGAGACCAAATGTTCTCAGCAAGAAAAATTCATGTTATTTGTTAAGTACGGAAATAGTGACTGAAATTTTGTGAAAGGCATATCGGAAGCTGTAATCAGACAGGTTTCCTATAGGACATCATGTGCATCTAGAAACAGACGCCCTTCAGCTAGCCGAGAAGAGAGTAGAAGCAAGAACGTGTTGATGTAGTAACCACAACTCAAGGACCCTTCATGAACCATGGTAAGGTCCTAGAATGCATACTCAAACAATGGTAAAACTTGGAGCTGGTGAATCTTATAGCCCCTGTATGCTCTTCACTATTAGGACTCTCAAACCTACTAGCTCAAGACAGTGGTTCATTAACTACCCAATATTTTCCATACATTGGCATAACAATTTGTACACACACATCACTTCATTCTACTTGTCATCAACTCATCTGTCTTAGTTACAGTAACATATGTTTTGTAACAAACAACTTGAAAGCAATATTACTCACATTCTCTACAAGCATCTCCACAATGGCTTGCAGGTAACTTCTGAATTTGGATCTCAACATGACTGTAATTTCACTAAGACACTCCCCAGTGACAGCATTTACCCCCTCGGGGATACAAGAACTCCACGACTTCAACTGTATTTCAATCTTAGGCCCCAGCACATCCAGCATCCATTTCATAGAATTAAGAAGGATCCCTAGCTGAAATACAAGAATGAACATCAGAAAACTGACAAATGCCCTGTTTGAATGACGCCCAAATTTATCAATAAATGTTTACCTCATGAGGCACAAAATAAATTTCGCCTGTTCGTTTAGATAACTTCTGAACATATTTAAGCCCAAAGAGCTTTGGGTTGAAGCTATCCTTCAATGGTGATAAGACATCAGCATATTGCTTGTCCAAAGCTTCAATAATTGCCTTCTCAATGTCTGCAAGAGCCTGAAGCATCCACATGGTTTGAGACATTCAATCAACCACAGAAAGTAAAAAGAAAAAGTTGCATGGATCAGGGAAGAGATAAACGTACATTTCCCAAGACAACAATATACTCTGGCCATTGACGAATGATTACTTCATATTCATTCAGTGTCTCTTTCAACTGAGTATACATTTCCTCAACAAAAGGAGTTGTCGAATTTTGTGTTTTAACACCAGACCACTTGACCTGAAAGGTATAAATAAATGGTAAATCGCTAGAGAACGTGACATCATAAGTAAAACTCATAACTTAGACATTATATTTTATAATAGTAGAAAAAAACTACTTATTTTAATATTAGTCTAAAACTTATTTGTTCCTGGTTTAATTTTATAACAGAACTCCATGCCAGGTAGGTTCTAAAAAAAATATATAGATAATCATATTTGCAGAATATAGAACTCATGACGTTTTGTGAAAAAGAGTAGCTGAAAACTTACAGACACTAAGAAAACTGAAACTGTTAGTGATTTATTAATTAAGAAGTTCAAGAATCTATAAAAATAATGTAGAATTAAATGATATATGTAAGATTATGAATTTCAAACCTTATGTGAAGAAATGAGAACCTTGATGAGTTCTCCAAATACGAGCTACTAAATAATAATAAATGGGAAATTAAGATTGAAATTCAAATAATCACTAACAATATTTAACGGTAACAAATACATTAAAACATTTGGGTGACGCTATTTGAGACTGAAGATGCCCTTAAGGATGCAATAAAAATATAAAATATTCACAAAAAATTTGCAAGTAAAGTACACAATTTATTACAGTTGGTCATTCAAAACAGCAAGGTGAAACACTTACCTTATCTAGTTTGCACATCTCAAGCAAAGTATGACGCCTGTCCTTGATCCAGAGAGTGATGTATGAATGAAACAACTCTTTTGCATCAACACCACCTTTTGCAGGGCTATAAAATGAAATATGATCAATACATTTCTGCAGGGTTATAAGATGAAAAAAATAAGACATCCCTCTTACTTAATGTTCCAGGAATCAAGATCCCTTTGGAAATCTGCTGTCGCAATGACAAGTTCTGCAACAGGCAGTGAGGGGCTTGAAGGAGGGCATGCAATCAGAAATGTGCGCAATCTAACAGAAAGCTCCATGCCGTAAAGCGATGCACAAAGATTTGGAACGTCTATGAAACTGCAAAGAGAAAGAATTCATCAGTTTTCAAACGGTCAGCAAGACAAAAATGTCATTTAACAGCAATTAAATGACCGCTGCAGAAAACTTGTGAAGATTTTTTAATTAGTTAAATAATATATTCGATTTAAGAATCACGGATATGCATATCAACAACTAGGGGTTTGGTTGGCAGAAGGGATTCAAATCTTGGCAGGCGTAATCAATGAGCAACTTATCTGTATATTTATGTTTCGCCATGTAATAAATAAATATGCATATTGAAGTGAAAAGTTACACAATTTTTCCTGATGCCAGAGTATAGGACACCAAGAGTAGGGCGGAGGTAAATGGTCAATGGTTTTTACCTAGGAAGTAGGTGCTGATTGTGGATCTGTATGTCAGTATAAATCTCGTTTTTGATATTCAAGATTAGAGATTTCATTTTTTGATAAGCTGTTGGAAAGGCAACAGGATCTATCAGAGAGGCCTCATTAGAATTTATAAGATCATCAGTTTCAGCCAAGTGCTTTCTTGATCTCTTCCGTGCAGCAGCCTATAAAATCATTTTCCAAAAGCACTTTGTATGTGAAGCACAGAGGTGAAGGTGAAACAATAAACAACAAAAAGTTTTTATCGGTTTTTTGTACCTGAAAATATCTTGAAAAAGCCAATTGAGCCTCGGGGCTTAATACATCATGCAATAGAGTGTATAGCTTGACAGCAGGTGCCAAAGCCGGAGCAGCCAATCCAGTGGCTGGAGCAAAAACATCCATCATGCCAGATGGTGACAATTCATCCAGTGACTTATAGT
>JAOTBA010000205.1:2734393-2747381 GCA_025629845.1 Erythroxylum squamatum | reverse complement strand
CCAGGGCAAGAACCTGATGAATTTGATCTTCAACCTCTCCAAAGATGCGATTCTGGTTCAAGTTTCACAAAACAAGATATTATTCTTCTTCTCCGACTTTCATTAAAAAGATATATCAGCATTAAAGACTGCAAACTAGAAAAGAGGTCTCTTTGTTTTCATCCAATTCGTCAAGTGTTAAGTCTATGGAACATACAAACATCATTGAAAGATTGAAAAATGTTTGTAGTAAAGAAGGTTTGGAGCTCAGTAATACCATACATCTACAAGCAATTGCTATATGCAGTCCCATACATCTATAAGAGGTTGCAATCATTAAGATTTTTATGTCAGAATACTCACTCTGTTCAAGAAATCTATTTAGAAGAAAGATTTTATGACCACTCCTAAATGATAAACATGCAAAACCTACCTACTGAATATCAAATAGGCATGGGTGCATTTGCAAACTTCTGAATCAAGAAAAATTAAACTTCATAATATACCTCTTGATGACTCAACACACTCTTCCTATTGCCCTTCATGACTACTGGATGCAGTAAATCATATACTAACTCAAGACAATCTTTGGTAGGTGTAGCAACATCCATGACATAGGAGAGATACCTGCAAGTAGCATGGAAAGGAAAAAAAGGAAATGAATTAGCAGTTTAAAATTCTAGAAGGTGGAATGAGTTAATACATTGCCATAGAGAAAATTTGACATAATCCCAATACCTGAGTTTGGTGTAAGCATCAGACACTCCATAATATGATGCAAACTCAGTCACTAACCACTTCCACGAGCCATGTAGTAATAGTTTTCTTTGCTGAAAATGTACCATTTTCATAGCAACTTCCAAAACAAAATCATAAGCAACAGTTTCTGCAACACAACCACACTGGAAAAAGAAGTTGCTTTATCTTGTTTCTTGATAATGCTTCACATATATTTTATAATTGATAACTCAGCTAATTTCACACACAAAATGAAATGTAGATAGTAACCAATGAGACGAAAGCTAGGTACCTTCTGATGATGGCTCTCATCTGGAGTTATTGAGTAATTTATGTTCAACTGGATTCTACCAACAACTTCATGATCAGGCTCATGAAAGATGGGCCACCAACGAAGCTTGTTATTCTGTATTTAACCAAAACTAAGAAACTATGCACCATTCTCAAAAGCCGATAACATGGTTCAGGGAAAGAAAAAGAAAGATACCGAGTCATCTGCAATAGCAGCAACTTGGGCTTGTCCACGACCACAACACTGTCCCTTGGAATCGTGAAGTTCAATGATCAAATCATCCCCAAGTTTTTCAGGAAAGCTGCGTAACCATCCGCAAAAGAAGTTACCCACCTTTGAATGGAGAGAAAAACAAGGGGAAATAACAGGAATGTATAAAGAAAAAAAGCCACTTACAACACAAGAGATTCACCAGTTCCTGGTTGCACTCGAACTGAATCCTCGTCAGATTGGCTTTTCAACCTCAACAAGCAAGTATATTGTTCTAGTAACAAAAGATCATCATTACATTATAACTAGGATAAGAAAAAAGGTTTCTTTCACAGGCTTTATTGAAGTAAGACACAATAAATCAAATGTTAATACTTATAATAATTATGCTCAATTCAGACACAGAAATATTATTAATGCAAGTGTTCAATTCAGACACAGAAATATTTCAATTCAGACACAGAAATATTATTAATGCAAGTGTTTAATAGTGTGCAAAATAACTGATAGTGCCAACACAATGTTATTGAAAGTGGTAGATGAAAGGAAAAAGTGGGAAAACAGAAAGGAAAGAGAAGAGAAAGGGAGAGAAACAGAGGGAATGAGAGGGAAATAGAAGAACAGAGAGGAATCGAGAGAATTTGGGAGAGTAGAGAGAAAGGGAGAATGCAATAGAATTCTCATTAATTGCCAAAAACATACAATAGCCATGGGGGGACTGTTATTTATAGTTACTCATAACACCCTCCAACTGACAGTAACGGTCTTAACTGCCATCTACTACAAGTACATATTTCGTATGATACAACATCGTGGTTGTTCTTTCATGCTGATAACAAGCAACATAGTACTAACATCTTCGAAATAATTCTCAATTTTTCATCATTTCCTTCTCTATCGTTTTACCACTGGTGCATGTGGTTACTCTTAAACACAAGTGCATGCACTTGATTTCCCCTAACTTGCATTTGAACCCTTCAAGTGAAAGCTTCTCAATAACCACTCAAACATTCGGTAACAAATGTTCCACAAACAAAAAAGCTGTTTAGGTAGCAATCTGTCCAAATACATATTAAAGATATTTATTCCTCTCTAAAGGAAATATTGATAAAAGATAGTTCACAACCATAAATACATTAATATGATCTCCAACTTCTAATCAAATTAATATCTTGACATACAAGGAATTCCTAATTACTTGTAACCTAGTTTAGATTGTGGGCTTACCTATTGACAATTTTATGGTCGACTTATTAAAAGTTCAAGGATATTAGCTTATAGTGGCTCCAAACTTCATTATGGAAGTTCGACTAGTGCAAGGTTGCATACCTTGCACCACTTCATATGATGAGGGACTTGTGCGCAAAGTAGTTGTTCTACTTTTTATGAGCCTTGAGACCTCTTTGATATACTGAGTGCTTGCACGCACATATGCCATGCTTTGTTGTGAGAAAGAACCACTAGGAGGAACACGCGGATTCACACGGACTTTTCGCACTGCTTCCCATCCAGAAACTAGCGTTGAATTCAGATTTGAGATTTGTCGCCGAATAGATTCAATCTTCATAACGTGTGGATTTAGATATAAAAAGTTGCAGCTAGGAGGGGAGTCCAAACCCATTTTCACAGAGCGAACTGCAAAAATGAACAAAAAGTACAGACAGGAATTTATCCAAAAGAAAAAGTACAGACAGGTTATAAAGACCACAAATTGCAAAAAGTAAATCAACAGTCTATATGCCCTAGCAAGCATGGTACCTTGCACTTTCAGTTTTGCATAATTCTTTTTAGATTTTGGAGCAGCTTTCTGGCTCACTAATTCTACAGAACGCTTTGCTAACAGCTCTTCTTCTGGTTGTAGTAAAATTTGCTGCACACTAGAGTTTTGAACGGAATGAAATAATCAAGAAACTGGAAATCACCAAATGCGATAGAGGTTGAGCTTAATCTATGCAACTTTTGACCATACTCAAATACAAGAAAGGGTGAAGATATCAGACTGGAAATAGATCAAAAGCTTTTCAGCATAGAATCTCATCATCCAAAACACCAGTTACATAGCCTATATTTTAGCATATAGTGGATAGGTACCCCAAATTCAACAACAGCGTAATAGAAGGATATAAATAGTAGGCAATAGAAACCCACCCAAATGCATCACGCAACAATGCGCATTCCGTATCCAAGAAGAAGGGAGCTTCTTCCGTGCAACCTTTGGCCCATGAATGTAGACACAGCCTAACACATGCGTCATAAGAAATAACAGCACACCATGGTCCTTGCCCACTGAATCCATTCACACAAATTATAAAATGATAAAACTATAGAGCAGGAATTGTAAGACCATGCTTACACTGATACTGACCATCCAATCAGAAATAACAAAATCACAAACATTGATATTAGGATCAATTTCAAGTACACAGTCATCATTAGTGAAGCAACGTAACCAACCTTGAATGAAATGTAGGGACGCGAGCTGGTAAAGAACTTGGATACATAGCTTCTTTGACAACAGCAATCCTGTAATGGATAACATAAATGCCCAAAATAAGTTCACTTCAGGAAATATAAGCATAGAGATTAAGAAAAAAAGATCCAGACACCTTTCAGATAGTTTTGGTTTCTCTGAAACTACAGAACTGTTCGTGTTTGCTAAATTTGGTGTCATGTTAGCACTAGATGTTGAAATTTTCTCAACTTTGCGTTTTATTTCTGCACCAGAACCCATAGGAGGTGCACTGGGCATGTCCTTGTGAATATTTTTTTCTTGAGAGATTCTACCATTGCGAATTTTATCATCTTGGGGAGATGTATCAACTGAGTGAGGCACACCATAAGCCTCATCCTCAGAGTCAGAGTCAGAACCAAGATCCATGTCTGATCCTGATCCACCGTCATCTCTGTAAACAGGTGTGGTTTTTGACACATGAATTGCAGCAGAAGTCAAGTGCCCACTTCGAAACTTAGCTGAAGAAGGCAATCCAAACCCCTGTCCATCCTTTCTTACTCTACCAAATGGATCAGAGTTCGGTTTCTCAGTAAGAATTGAATTGAAAATGCTACCTCCTCTGATACCACCCCCCTGATACAGGTTTTGGAAATTTCAATAAGACCAATATAGCAACAAACACTATCTGAAGACAAACTAAAATACACCCTTGGCTAATTAGCAGTAAAGTGAATTACAAAATTCCTCGTTTGCTTACATCTCGACCCCATCTATCAGTATACATTGTCTTCAGGATTCTCCTTCACCTAAACCACCAATCCACAATAGAACAATCCAGTGCCGAAACTGAAACACTCAAACAAAGATTGATCAATAAGATTTTGGACATCACTAAAGAAGTTATATCCTCAACGCCCACGAACTAATTACCATAAAAATCAAACCTTTAATAACAATATTGACAGAGACCCCAAAGCGAGATTCTTTCACACTCTTAAACTGGCACGCCACACTCTCTCTTAACTGATCATCGCCAAACACTAACCACAAAAAGTTCACACCAATGAATCAAAATTACCAATGCCCACTAAAGAACTCACTCCCTGTACGGCCCACAAGATACACTGATCTTTTCCTTTGGCCTAAGCAATGCAAAAGACCAAAAAAGTTCACTCCTCGACTATAAACAAGAACGCAAACAGAGAATTTAAGACAACTTAGGGAGACCCAGATGACAAAAAAGAAAGAAAGTCACTTAAAAGAAATCATCAGTGGACTCACTTTGTCTTTAACACAATCACACAGAGTCAACAAACAAAAAGAGAAAAGCAGGAACACTGCAACAAACAAACAAACAAACAAAAGACCAACCTTTGAGAAGAGAAAAAACCAAAACAATGTGAACTTCTTGCAAGGACAGAATGAAGGGAGAGAGAGAGAGAATTGGAAGCAGTAGTTTAAGGAAACTACAATTACTTCCTTTTTTTCTTATTGTTGTTCTCTTCCTAATCAAATTTCCTCCTTTTCCGTTTTTTAAAGACTCTTCCTTTTCTTTTTATTTTTATTTCATTTTACGACTATAGTTAAACCAAAAATATTAAAAATCAGAGAAAAAAAAGGAAATTTACATTTATTGGGTTATATAAAGAAGAGAAGATCATGACAATTAATGAAATATCATAACTTTCTTGGGAAAAAGAGATAGAAAGGAACCATAATCGAAGGAAGACTAGATTCCATGACAGAAGGAGGTGGAGTGGAAGAAGGAAAAGGACACTTAACGGAGGGAAACGTACGATTAACGTGTGAAGATGACGTGGCAGGTCAGAACGCGCTCTTTCCCGTAACGGTCGAATGTTGCTGTTTGGTTCGTTACACCTTTTCATTTGTTTTGTTTTGTTGGGCATGTGCTGTGTTCTGTTCTACTGCTACCCTCACCATCAACATCAACATCAAGACAAGAAGTACGCAGCTTGTCTTTTATTACATTGAGAAAATATTATTTTTCACAACTAATTATTTTTATTATAATAATTTATTTACTGTCTACTTAATAGTAATTACTGATTATATTGGTACTTATATTTTAATAATTTAACGTGATCATAGAGCAACGTTCTAATATGAGACTGAAAGTTAAACCGTATAATAGAAGATTTAAAGTTTAAAAAGTTTTATTTTTATAAAATTTATGTAAAATTCAATTGAATAAAATTAAAAATTTTGAAAAGATGAATAAAAAGTTCTTACTCATTAAAAACTTTAAATTATAATTAAAAAAGAAATTATTAAATAAAAATTAATTAGTTTATCTTGATTTATAAAAATTAATTAGTTTACAAAAATTAGTTGATTTATTAATAAATTAGTAAATTTTTAACAAATTATTAAACTAAATAATAAAAAAAATTAAAATTAAATAAAAAATTGATTAGTTCAAAATTTTCACTGCTAAATTGATCGAATTAGTTCAGTTTTTAAAACTTTACTTATAAGTTTAACTTACGAGAATTTTAAATTTAAATGTTAAAAAATGACTTGAATGCCAAATTCTATCCATATGATAAAATTTACTGCTTTGTTGCCTCTATTCCTTATTACCTAATTCATTTTTTAAAATGTGAACATAATTTTCTTATATTATGGTATTTATAAATTAAGTTTGAAAATGATAAAAACTAAGATAATATAACATTCAATTTTATAGTTATTGGTACAAGAGAGTTATTATATATTTTTATAAAAATTAAAATTATTTATAAGAGGGATAATTTAGTTAGTGAACTAAATTTCCAATAATCTTTTAATTTGATAAATTGTGATAAAAAATTAAACTCACTTAAAATTTAATAAGAAACAAAAACACTATAAAACTTATAAATAATAGTTGGTCGAATTCTTTACTTATATTTAAGTTATTTGTTTTTTAAATAATTTATTAAAAATAAGATTTATAAATTATTACTACAACAATAATAATAACACCTAGTACAGATCTCACTGAGACGAAGCGAGGTCTATTAGTACGCAGCCTTATTCTTAAATAATAGAGAAGTTAGTATAATAAATTTATAAAAATAAAATTTAAAGCCAATAGGAGCATTAGAGGTAACTTTGGAGGAGATGAGAGCACTTACAAGTTACAAGGCTCCTCCTGGCCCTTTTTGGCTGCTTTCAAGGGTAGTCTTTGAAAATTATATTATAACATTTAATGTTTGAATGCTGGCCCTTTGGGGTATGGAAGCTTGGTCACTAAGAAAAGTGCTTCCTTTTTTGCTTTTTCAGGTCCAGGAATTATTAATTTTGATTAAAAAGTTTAAATCTTTAGATTAAATCCTAAATTTTGTTAAATTAACTTTGATTCAATTAAGTTCAAATAATCAAAATTAGATTAAAATTTAAGTAAATGCTATTTTAATTAATTAAATTTTAAATTATTAAATAAAATAATATATAGATATTTTTTTATTGATTGAGAAGAAGATATGGAAACTAAAAGGATTCAGTCATTTTCAACCATGAAGAATGTTTGAAAAGAGCGATTTCTATTAGGTGTCAAGTGGTTGCATACAGCTAGTGGGAAAGAGAGCGGGGTCAGCGGTGATTGCCCAAGCTGTTCTTTTCATGTCAGAGATCGTAAATGCTTATATGAAAATTTAGGGGTATTTGGTTAAAATAAAAATAAAAACTGAAACCAAATAGTTCTAAATTTTTATATAAATAAAAACGTTTTTGGTTGTTAATTTAAATATAGTTATATTTTTATTATTAATAATAATTACATTTTAGATAAAAATTAAAGGTAAATTATTTTTATTTAAATACATTTATTTAATCTCTTATATAATATTTATTAACTAATTATTCATAAAATTATTTTATTTTAAAAAATGAATAGTTTAAAAATTAAAATTTTATTCATAAATTAATATTTATTTGAAATATATTTAAATTATTAAATCATTTTTTGAATATTTATATATTTTAAAGTTAATTATATATAATTTAATTATACAAATTAAATAAAAATTAAATTATTCATAATTTTATTGATAATTAATTTTAATTTATTAAATATATAAATATAATATTGAATTAAATTATTTATAATTTTATTAAATAATTAAATAATATATATCTATTTGATAGTAAATCAGATTATAAAAAAACAAAAACAGTAAACAAAAACACTTTTTATGATTTTCATAATTTTTTAAAGATGGAAGAAACTAAAATCAAAAATAAAAACTAAAAGCATAAACAAACAAATTTTTTTGCTAAATTTAAAAACAAAAACAGAAAATCAATAATAAAAATGGAAACAAACACATTTTGGTAAAACATAATCAAGTTGGACCTTTTTATTTAAAGAGTTAAGGTTTGAATTATAATAAGTAAAAGATATTATCTTTTTCTAAAGTTTTTATTTTTTTAAAATAGTTTCTCTTAAATTATGTTTAAAAACTAATAACAAAATACATATGATGTTAATATTATATGTAAGTTCTTAAATTTAACTCAAATGAATTTAACGTGACTTAAATAGATAATTTATAATCAATTATTAATTTAAAATTTTAATTAGTTTGATTTAAATTTAATAATTAATTAAATTATTGGGTAAATAATATTTAACTAATTCATATTGTGTATATTTCATAATAATGAGTCAAAAAATTTAAAATTATAAAATAATTTTTAAGAATAGAACTTAGGGAAAAATGTTCTATAAGAAAGTTTGAAATTCTAACATTAAATTTGCCGAAAAATTTCTAATTATTTTTTGTTGGGTCGGCAGGGCCGGCCTTACCGGGCCCAGCCTCAGGCCCAGATGTTGACGGCCCGGATACAGGAGACAATCTCCCATGCAAACACAACGACTCACGTAAAGACCTAAACCTAGCGATAACCCCAAGTATATAAGGTACTATTCCTCCCTGATTCAGGTATGAGATTATAACCCTATTTTCCTTTGTCCTCAGCAGCCAAAACCTACACAAAAAGACTGACTTGAGCGTTGGAGGGGCCTCCCGGGAATCAACTCCCGGCCCACCTTTATTTGTTTTGCAGGAATTCCATAGCCAGAGTCGCACAGATCATGGATCCAAACAGCGACGTTCAGCTCCAGCAAGATCAGGCTGAACCAATGTATATAACGTAATAACGATTGTAACAGTAGCAAAGTAACGAGGATTTGTCTTTGCGTCATAGTAATATGTACTTAAGCATGTGCATAGCGATGTATGATATCGATTATAAAAACTCCGATGTACAATAGTTTAGACATGCGAAAGTATAAGATATCTTTATTTTGATCAAAATTCTTCTTCTTTCTAAATAGAATAAAAGTTTCTTTTGTAGAAAAATATATTTTTGTAATTTTTAGGTCTTACTTTTTAAAAGATATTTTGATTGTCTAACTAGTGTTTAATATATGTCAAACTCTTCTATTCATCAAGACGATCACAATGATATAAATCTTGCCTTCAAGCACCACTGTAGGCGCTCAGAGGATCAGTACACAAAATTAAAACTATGAAAATCAAGAGGTTGATCCGACGATCCAGACGACGTCATTTTTTTACCTAAACTTCAGAACCGACCTTAGATTCAAGTGAAAACACATAGCAGAAGCTATGACCAAAGAGGCCATGTGTCAACACTCAGATTGCTTAACTCCAGTTGGCGTGTCATCTAAGCATTTGCTATGTTAGCCTGAAGTGGTTTTGATTATAACAATATGCCATAGGTAACGGTCGATATTAGTGGTATCAACAAAAAAGGGTATCAAATAAGAAAATTTTATATTACCGGTCAGTATAGGCTCTTTCGAATGGTATCGACTGATAACTACAATATCGGTCAAATACTAGTCACTATCAGTCATAATTGTAAATTTAAAAAATTTTAGGACTAAATTGAAAAATTTTAAAATTTCTCCTATGCAAAATAATATTTTTTTGAAATAAAATATGGTTGTTTTATTAAATAGAATCAGCTAATAAAATATCCCTAACAATGTTGGGTGGATTATGAAACCACTCACCAACAAATTCATCAATTCTAGTAGCTTGAGCTAGTTTATGGGCAGCCACATTAGCTTGCCTAGGTACTGCAACAAACCTGCAGTTACCCTGAAATTGATTCTTTAGCACTCTAATTTCATCCACTACAGCACCAAAAGAAGTAAAATCTAAACTTACACTTCCCATAATTTCTTGAACAACTGCAAGACTGTCACTCTCACATATCACATTCTGTCAACCGTTCCCCTGTACCCAACTTAGTGCCTCCTTAATGGCCAAGGCCTCTGCCACTCTTGGCGAACACATACCTCTAATCCTTCCAGTTTTTGCAGCTAAGAAACTACCATGATCATCACAAGCCACCAAAGCAATCCCCGTATTTGTACCGTTAACATGTGTTGCTACATCCAAATCCACCTTTACCCAATCTGCCACCGGCTTTTGCCACTGCCTATCTCTAGTTTGCTGCTGATGCTGTGGCTTAATCACTTGGGCATTTTGCCAAACAGTTTGCATGCGTTGAGCAGTGAACCATGATTCTACCGGCGACTTATACTTATTCAACCAAACCAAGTCATTTCGAGCATTCGAAATTGCCCAACAAATACCCAATAACAAGTTAGCGTCTTTATCGTCAAACAATAGTTCAACCGCTCTCAACCAATCAACAAAAAACACAACAAGAGGTCTGTACCACCCAAAGATAGAAGAGCTCCATACCTGTTGAGCATAATTGCAATCCACTAGCAAATGCAAGGTCGATTCCTCCTCTAAATTGCAGAGAGGACAGATTGATGGAACAGGAACTTGCCGTTGCAGCAAAGACACTCTTATCCACAATATATTATTTGTAGCTCGCCATACAAAATTTCTCACCTGTAGTGGTGATGGTAGTTTCCAAAATTTGCTCCACATACGCATAACTTGCTGGTCAGGCTCTTCCACTTGATTTAACAACACACGATAGGCAAACCTAACTGAAAATAACCCTTCTTATCGAACAACCAGAATAGAGCATCCTCAACATAATTGCTTAACGGAATAGACATAATCTGATCAGAATCTCCCTCATTAAAATTAGCTTCAATCAAATCTCTATCTCATCTGCCCTCCTTTATTAAATCACCCACCATAAAGACTTGCTTTTCTGGAGAAAAGACCGTGGAAACACAAGAATTTGTAGGGTCTTGGATCCACCAATCAAACCAAATAGAAATCTTCTCACCTGACCCAACCTGCCAACATAGCCCCTTCTTCAAAACCTGCTTACTCTCCCAAATGCTCCTCCATACATAACCGGGATTAGCACCTATATCAACCTCTATAAAACTCGAATGCGCAAAATATCTAAGAACCTAAGCCAGAAGCGAATTGGGGTATTTAATCAATCGCCAACCAATCCATCCTAACATAGCCAAGTTAAATTCTCGAACATGCTTGAACTGGAGACCCCATTAGTTTTATGCTTGAAGCACATTCTTCACTACACCCGCATCCCTCTTTATAGCTTTAAAGAATAAAACACTATCATCTGCGAAGAAAAGATGGCTAATTTCAGGGGCCCCTCTTCTCACACAACATCTATGAAGCTCACCAGCATCAATTCTGGTCTGTATAAGCTAAGACAACACCTGTACACACATAATGAACAGATATGGACTCAAGGGATCTCCCTGATGTAATCCCCTTGATGGCTGAATCGACCCAAGGAGCTTACCTTGCTGCAAAACCTTATAACTAACCGTAGAAACACATACTTGTACTAAATCCACCCAATCAATACAAAAGCCCATCCTCAACATGTCCGCCTTCAAAAATTTCCATTATAGCCTATCATAGGCTTTACTAATGCCAATCTTCAAGGCTGCCATACCCGTCTTACCCACCTTCTTGCTTCGAAAAGAATGAATAACCTCATAAGAAATGATTGAATTATCCTGGATCTGTCTCTTAGCCATAAACGCACTTTGCTGCGGAGAAATAATAGTTGCTAAGAAAGGTTTCAATCTATTAGTTAACATCTTCGAAATAATTTTGTAAAGAACCTAACATAAAGCAATGGGTCTCTTATCCATCATTGTTTCCGGAGTCGACTTCTTTGGAATCAAAACTAAAAGGGTCTCGTTAAGATGCTGCGGGAAATTAGCACTCGTAATACAAGAAATACAGAATTCCAAAATTGCCCTCCCTATCACCCCCCATAACTGCTGAACGAACCCAGGATTCAACCCATCAACTCCCGATGATTTATCAATACCCATGCTGACTCAGTAGTGAAAGGTTTCATCAAATCAACATTATCTTTATCCAAAATCAACCGAGGAACATAATTCAACACCGCCTGCGAATCACAATATTGTGAAGAGTATAGCTGCTCAAAATAATTAGTAATCACATTAGGTAGGCCAGAGTCCCACTCACGTCAAACACCGGAACTATCCTTCAGCTTCTCCAGACTATTCCTCCTCTTCCTCTCTGATGAAAGAGCATGAAAGAATTTCGTATTCCTATTACCATCTGGTAGCCATTCGACTTTCTCCCTCTGCTTCCAATATAGCTCCCGTTGATTAAGTAGTAAACTATACCTCTCTTTAGCCTGTAAAAACTCCCCTATCTTCACTATGCCTCTTGCCTCTCAAATACGACATCCTCTGCTGACAACTATCAATTTCTTCTTTAAATATACATTTAAAAGCATAACCCCATTTATCTAGAACTTTGCTACAATGCGACAACCTTGAAACAAGATCAGCACCGTTCATATCATTCCAACACTCCTCAAGCAGTAAACATGTAACATCCCATCACCGATGGGAAGGGTCAATTGGTCATTCGGGACAGGTTAAGAGTGTGTAAATTTGTCTCGGCACGTTCATGCATGATATGGCCTCCATAAACACATAAATTGTAATTTTTTTGTATATGCACATGACTGTACATGCACTCATGACATTTCCCGGTATATGTGTTTAAATGTGATTTTTGTGGAAAATGTGATTTTTGTGCTTGAAAATTTAATTGGAGTGGATTGTTATGTGTTTTACATTTTTGGGGAAATTTAGGAATTTTTCTGGAAAATTTCAGGGAAAATTTTCGGCCCGAAAAAATCGCCAAATGGCGGACTGATTGGTTTCCGGTACTGAAAATGACTATCCAATGGCACTGAAATATTGGGTACATGGTTGTAGGATGTAGTACTTTGAGTCATTGGAATTTTGGGACAAAATTGGAGTAGAAATTGTTTTGTAAGTGGAAAGAAACCTTTGAGTGCTTAGAAATAAGACAAGTGGC
>JAOTBA010000205.1:2717090-2728109 GCA_025629845.1 Erythroxylum squamatum | reverse complement strand
TAATTATAGCAAAATTTTATTTTTTTTATACCATCAAAATTTAAAATAATAATTTTTATATGTAAAATCTTTTGGAGTTAGTGGGGGCAAGTGCCCCCACTGTGGCTCCGCCACTGCTGCCAACTGTACTCGTAGAGAGGAGCGAATATTTAAACTGCAACTAAGTAACAGTTTCTTCAGCATAACAAGCTCCTAAATTTCATCGGCGATTAATGTAATCAGACATTCTTTAGTTGAGGATTTGTTCGCAAAGCATCGAAGATTCCGTTCCCACCAAAGCGAGTAGATACAAACTCCTAAAACAATAATATGAATCTGGTGATCTAGTTTAGAGGATGATTGTTGTGTTGAGAGACGATTAGTAACCTCTAAAAGAGATATCCCTGGATTCGACCAAGAACATAAAGCAGTGACATATTTCTAGATTGCTTTGTTAAAGTGGCATTCAAAAAGGAGGTGGTTACAAGATTCAACCTGCATATAGCACATGGGACAATATTTGTCCACTTGCACGTATGGTATCCTGTCTGCTGTAGATAGTTTGTTCTAGATGGCCAGCCAAAAGATGAAGGATATCCTCGGTGTTAGAGATTTACTCCAAACTGTAGTGGCCCAAGGAACTGTGGATTGACGCCTTCGTAAATTACCACAAATGATTCTATTTGTAAGTTTGCCAAGCGAGATATCCTTCTAGAAGAAGGCGTTAGATACATGAGGTGATGGAGGGTAACTAGGCCAAAGATGCATCAATCTTTTGGCAAAATTCCAAGAATTCCCATCAATGAAAGAACACAATCCAGTTTTTAGTGGAAATAATGAGGAAGCTCTGGAAATATGCGTCAAGTGTATCAAGGGGCCTTTGCTAGACCAATTGTCGAACCATAAGGAAACCAAACGTCCATCCTTTATTTTACATGAAACTTTTTGTTGAACCGCATCTCTTAGGTTCAACAGCTAAATGAGGAAGTACAAGCACTACAAGAAAAATACTCCTTCTGTGACGTTTTAAAAACATCGCAAAAGATCAATAAATGTCGCAGAATCTCATTTGTGATGCTCTGAAAAACGTCAATGTTGCCAAAGGTGGTGTAGGGAAAAGGTTTCCGCGACATTTCATTCCCTAATGTTTTCTGGAAAACGTCGCGAAAAACCTTGACATTCCGTGACATTTTAGAAAATGTTAGTAAAAGGTCGGGTAATCCACGACGTTTAAAGAAAACGCAGTGGATTGTAATGATTTCCGCGACATTATTTATAAACGTTGTGGAAACCATTAAGCTATCTAGCAAAGTAGCTTACAATCCGCGACGTTTGAGAAGAAACGTCGCGGATTGTTAGTAATTTAATTTTTGTAAATATCCTAGAATAATTTTATTTCAATAAATTTTCAATTTTAAATAATTAAATTTTTTCATTCATCGGAAAATAAATTTAATTTTATTATTAAATTTTAATTTGAATGTTTTCTTTTTTTCATTTATCAGAAAACAATTTTATTTAATAATTATTCAATTTTAAATATTATTTCTTATTTTCATTAAATCAAAAAATGTTTTTCAATTTTAATAATTATTTTTCTTTTATTTTGTTTCAATATTCCAAAATTAATTTTAATTTAATTATTATTCTAATATAATAATTATTTTTTAAAAACAAAATTTTTAAATCTCATTTATTTAATAACTATTCAATATTATTTATGGAATTTATTTATTTAATAATTCTTCAATTTTTTGATTATATCATTAATTTGCGAATGATTAATCATGTATAACAAGAATTTAATACATACAGAAAATTTATTGTTTAATTGCAATTCCCAAACATGTCATAATATAGTAATTAATATAAACAATGTGTCATAAGTGTTTAATATATCAATATGAGTACTTATCTAATATAAACGAATATTATGTGTAGTACATAAAAGTTCCAAGACCTTTTTTTATTGTTCGACTTCGGTAGTTAATTTATCCTGCATTTCTTCATTTTTTTGGTCAATTCATCGAATTTAGATTGTAACCCCTGATTAACCTTCTTCGACTCTTCTAATTCGTCTCAAAGTCTCTTTATGAACAAAGTCTTCCTTTGTGGTCGAGGCCCAATTTTCATACCAACAACGTAATCTGATCTAGTGCCTAAGACTTTATCGTACACTTCATCCACTGTCATCGGATAACCTTGTTCTATTGAATGTGTCAATTCGTGACATATTAATTTCTGAAAAAGTAAGAATTAATTACATAAACAGTCTCATTTGAGAAATATTTGTAAATGAACTATGTACTCACCCATTTTTCTTTGCATTCGGTAGTTGTCCATTGACCTTTACTTTCATCATAATGAGTGTGATACCATAGCTTCATCCAGTCACACTCTTCTCCATCTCTATCACTATATTGTATAGAAATATATTACTAGTAATATTTATTATAAATTTTGAAATGTCAATCAAAGTAAAATATAATTAAAAATATAATAACTCACAATCTCATGCCGTAAAGGCCTTGGAGCCAGAGTTTGGTTGACATTTGACCTGACTCCTAGCCAATTTTGCTTTTTGACTTTTTTCTTAATCGTATACGTAACAAAATCTATTATAACATCTATAAATCACAATTTATAAATACTAAAATATAATCAGTTGTCAAAAAAGTTGTGAAATTAAGTTTTTTGATTAAATAAACTAACCTTTGTAGCTGATTGCTCCCAATATTCGCATAAATCCATCCACTCTGCCACTGTGACATTATGCGGCTTAACATCCTTTCCGTGCTTGCTGAAATGCTTTTTTAAACTATATCTTTGATCTTTGGACCTTAAAGCAAGAAACTTCTTCACAGCAGCATGTACTTCGTTGTCAGTCCTCATTCCCTTGAATTCTAACTTTTGCTGCAAAAAATTATAAATTATTTTTCAATGCTTTAATCATATGGAAAACACGTACAAATTAGTAAAGTTTAGAATACTTACGTCTAACTTATCAAATGCAATGTCCAATTCCTCATTAGTAATTTTTGAAAACTTTGTTCTTACAGGTAACGAAGTTCAGGATATCACACCAATCTCACTCAAGAATTTGGCAGATTGTACGGAGTTGGTTGGTCGTCCTTCAGTAGGGGAGATCTCTATCTCCAATCTCTTACCTATCGCCTTGTTAATCTTTGCCAATCCGTGTCCTTTTGTGACACCCTTTGTTTTTTTTGGATAAGTCGTGGATCCTAAAATAGCAAAGGAATAATTTATAATGAGTATATAACATACTCTTAATTAGTTAGATAAGCAAAATAATTAAACTTAATAAATTTCACCAATGTGATGTGAAAGATCAAACCTGTAGTGCTTACAGATGAAGAGCCCATAGTGGGAATAATAGTTTGATTTACTAGTGTTTGATAAGCAGAAGCTGGAGGCATCTCTTGAGAAGTGGATGGAGAAATAATATTGCGTCGCATATTCATAATTTGTTCATACTTATCTCACCTCTAGGGTGATTAAGAGGCATAGATGTGACTTCTCTTGGTGTTGGAGTAGGCTCATAAGGTGCACGTGTCTGATTTTGTGGTTGTGTACAAGCAGATGGCTCATTAGCTGCGCTTCCAAGAAGCTGACGGTATCGCGACTGCAGTTTTGTCGGTACTAAGCTGCTTGGTTCAGCCTTATTCTTCTTCTTGAGTTGACCAGGTCCCATGTGAATCACCTGCATTCAATTTGACATTAGATTTCAAAGTACATATGCATCAACCATATTTAAAGACAACAGCAAAAACCGACATGCTCTCAATAATGGAATTGTTTATATTCAATTATCAGCAATTCAACAATGACAAGAAGTTATTCAAACCAAATGCATTTGAAAGATGGGGAAATTATGAGAAATGTGGAAATCATTTTCAAAGTTATATATTTCAGAGGCTTGACAACAATTACAGTGGCACTCTTGGTAGCTTGCATTGAATTGAGAATGCTTATATATCATGTCATGCTACTGATTAGGAAAGGAGAATAGACAGGTGGCTACAGATGTGTATGCTTTCACCATAGCTAATGATCGATGACTGGATGACAAGATTGAAGCCCTAATTGTAATTGATCTGTGCCTCCAGGTTCGGGTGTCAAAAGTCATGTAAGGATTACATCATCATTCAACTTCCTTGCGGCAACACGGTGAGTTGGTATGTAGATATCATAATTTGATTAGGAAAATAGTGCCTAGAAATAACATCAATTTTATGCCCTAAAACGAAGCTAATAGTCAGTATATTTATAGCAATTTTGATTATTAGATGTCTTACTGGCTTGAATTAGTGTTGCGTTTGAGATCAATTTTTGCAACTTTTATCATAATATGAACTGCAACAAATATGTTCTTTTTATGTTGTACATATTTGTTGCTTAAATATGTATAACATTAAAAGCAACAAGAAAATGTTGCTTAAGATAAATTTTACTGAGAAAACATATAGTGACCAAGAAAGATTCAAGCTTAATGTTGAAGAATTAAATTCCTAAACACTACAAGTGACTTCTAGAAACCTATTTGTTTGATTTGTGTGTTTGTTTCAATTCCTATGTGTTTCATTTACTTTCATTATACTTTTTACTTTCACACTCAATTCAAAGTTGCAGCAGCCCCTACCAAAACAGTTTATAGTACTCATATGTAAGTTCTATGCCACTATGTGCCTCTCTTGTAAACACATTGGTGATGCTTTGCATGGCTATCATTTATAAGGGTATATATGTCCTATCATTTATAAGGAAATGTACTAAAGTATATGTAGGAGGGATAAAGTTAGTTAATAAGAAAAGGACATGTTCTGTCATTTATAAGGGTATACATATTGAAGTTGGACAATCAATGTAAGAAAGTGCAGCTATGAACTCATATGATATCTAAGTCTTCCTCTAACGTCTTTAAAAAATGTACATCAGCCCATTTTTATCTATCAATTCTTACAAATCTCTAAATCTAAAGTTTAGAAGATCATCAAAATATATCTGCAAAACAATTACCTTTCAATGTTGTTGAAGATGTCAACTGAAATTTCTTTATCTGCAAAACAAGTTACAACGGCAGCCACAAATGATTGAACAGAGACAGATCTATGCTTTCAAAATATGGAGTGAATATGATATGTGAGGTAAATTCATGATTTGAGGTTGACAAATGCACAAATAATGTGTATCCATAACCAATAGCCACAAATAATCACATATTTATACTTTATGCATAAATAATATGTATCCATAAACAGCAGCCACAAATGATTGAACAGAGACAGATCTATGCTTTCAAAATATGGATATGATATATGAAGTTGGAGGTTTGTAAAGCCACGAAGCTCTAAACCTCTTTTCTTTGAATGCCTCCCAGGATTATCTGAAACTGTCTTGAAAAGTTGGAGGTTTAAAAAGCCCCTGCTGATGATTATCTGAAACTGTCAAGAAAAGTTGTAGAATTTGCTAATGGGGTTCCATTAGCTCTTAAAGTTTTGGGTTCATTTTTATATGGCAAGAATATAGAGGAATGGGAATTCAGATTACATAAATTGAAAAGTATTCCTAACCAAGAAATCCTGAATAAGCTCAAAGTGTCTCTTATATATCTCAAATAACAAGCTGGAAATGTTTACATGCTTTGTTATAGAACTGATAATGTGAGCAAGCAATATTCTCTTGTTCCATTATGGTGACAGCATATTAATCCTTATCTAAACAGAAATAAGATACTGATGTTGATTACATTATGCTTCCTCATTCTCTAATTTTCTCCAAGCCTTGTTCTTTACGTATTAAGCAATGATATCTTTAATAGAATGTAAATAACTATTCTAATGAGATTCTTATCAAGCAATGGCATCTTTAAAAACATGTAAATAACTATCCATAAACATACAACATTGATGCAGAAATAAACCATACTAATTGCCACCAATGGGAACACATTACATTAGAATGTTTGAATATTTCTTTTGGTTAAAAAGCAAGCCCTTACACTTGATAGAATCAATTTTTTGGATATTAATAATCTTTGTATGCTTTGCAAGGCTAAACTAGAATCAGCTGAACACCTCTTCTTTTGTTGTAAAGTGTCTAAGGAGGCGTAGGATGCAATCAGAGATATATGTCAATTTGATTAACAATGCCAATGCTATATATTAATGGGAATACTTAGGTATCTAAAGTGAGGTTTTCATAGCTGAAGAGTTGTTAAAGAGTAAGGGTAAGAAGCAAATGAAGAGATAAGGTAATATGTCATTTAAGTCTTATAGGAGTTCTGTAATGTTCATTGTACTTTGTAATTTCACTACTCAATTCAAAGTTGCAGCAGCCCCTATGAACAACTCTTCTGGTTTAGACAATACTTGAATATCAGTAGGTTTGAGAGTCAATGCAGTTGTTAATTTGGTGCTCCAATTATAGAGGTAATTCTCTACTGTGTATAGACTTAATTGTGCACTGTTAATTTTCACTCATTGTTATAAAAACTTTTCTACTGTGTATTGGCTTTGTTTGGAAAAGTTGAGCAAATAGTTTAAGAGTAAAGGAAAAGGGCAGGTAATGGGTGAGCTCGTACAAATCTCAGGTAAGGAATCCTTCTACCAAATTTATAAACACTTGCATCATATTGATAATGAAAAGGTAATCAGCCCAAATGCAGATTTGTTTCAAGCTTTGTTTATCAACTGACACAAGTAATAAGGGATTTCCATTTAAATGCTAAGGACTTTGCTCTAGAGTTAAGAACAGTTAAGATTCATGAAAAAAGATAAAAGATTTATGAAAAGAGATAAATAAAACCATAATGAGTGTGCTTCACTCTACTTTGATCCAGCAAAACAGAATCAAGATTTTCATTCGTCAATTATTCAAGCATAAATGCCAGCGCTCTGACTAATCTACCCTTTACTATTAAACCCAAAAGACAATCATTGACCTTACACAAGTATGCATATCAAATTCACCGTAAAGAATATGGAAGAAACTTGAATGTCAATCGTAGTATCATTATCATTCTTTTCAAATTGAAGAAACACATCTAAAAACAGGATATTGTAATCACTATTTCCATTCTCCTACTATTCTCGGTATATAAAACTATAAATCCATCATGATGGAAAAGTCTCAATGATTTCAGGTTGATATATGCATATAATTCCAGTTGGGAGACAATTCAAACCCATATTCAAGACCGACATCTATCAAGCAGCAACTTTAGTTATGCATAAAAATGAACCAACATAAAAAAAAACTCGATAGGCCTTCTTACACTCTATCTTATACACTTGAGATGAGAAGACAATGAAACAAGGAAATTGCTACTGATTAGGTCCCAGAGGGAAGGGAAGAGCATTTGTGGTTTTTGGTGAAAAATTACATATCTTTCATTAAATGCAGAGAGGCCTTCACACAAATTATTTAACAGATTGGACTACTACTTGAGATCCTAAGCATTTTAAGATAAGTAAGTACCCAACAATGCACTTCTTTGTAACCTTGGGTACTTTGCTTGATTAATATCAACCAAAACCAATCTAAAGAATATTGAGTTCTCATTCTTACTATTGCAAATTTTTAGATTTCAAGGAATGTCATATTGAGTATTTCGAACCTGATCTAAATTCTAATTAACTCAAACCAAAATGGGCAAAACTTGTCATGCACTAACCCATGGGAACACAATCTCTTTTCTTCTTCCTCCTTTCTGTACAAATTTCTTCCTTCTACATCTTTTTGCAGTAACCATTTTGGCCTCTCACTCTCCTTAGACCTTCAGATTGAGTCAATTAAGTATATGTTCTTGAGTCAATTAAGTATATGTTCTTTAAATGCAGAGAGGCCTTGATCATTTAGAGAGTGGTTTAGGAAATTTTAAAGAGTTATTGTTCTGGCTACATTAAAGGGGAGCTTTAGAGACTAAAGAATGTATGGTAATTTGTCTAAAGGGAAATTAGGCAGGAGCAGCTTACTGAGGTACAATGTAAGAGCCTTAGAGTCCTTCTAAAGCACATGAAAATTGATAATTGTCACCAGAAGTGTTCACAAACCAGTAATGTACAAGTAATGTAGAGAAGGGTTATGTAACATGTGTCCACAACTTCATTTTCCATTACAGTTAATAGATAATGTGGAAACACCTAAAGAATTTTAAAGCAACATAATTACCTTTAGATATTGCACCACAGGAAATGACACCACAACTGAAGGATCTTTTGAACTCTTAGGCAAAAATACCTAAAATGTAACAGTAATTTGCACTGTTAAATATCAATAGTTACTGATAGAGGGCTATAGGAACAAAATTCATAAACATAAAGTGCAGCTATATTAACATTTACATGAGTGAAGTGCAGCTATATTAACATAAGGGTTATGAAGTGCTCTACATGGTTGATGCTATTGATGAGTATGCAGTTGGTCAGTTCAAGGAATTTGAAGATAAGAATACTCATAAATACAGGCTGTTATCTTGCTTCGATTTATTAAATTAACAGTTACTAAACAATAGGATACAAGATCATAGCTAAAGAATAATTTTTTTGATGTTGCTTGCCTTTTCAGAGGGGAGAAGATAAACCATGTCAAAAGCATCCTAGAAGGCTCTTATTTTTCAGCACATATTGGGATTAGTCTTGTAACTGATAAGTTGTAGAATTTGCCAAAGGGGTTCCATTAGCTCTTAAAGTTTTGGGTTCATTTTAATATGGCAAGAATATGCAGGAATGGGAATTCAGATTATAGAAATTGAAAAGTATTCCTAACCAAATTGAAAAGTATTCCTAACCATGTCAAAAGAATCCTGGAAGGCTCTTATTTTTTAGCAGATATTGGGATTAGTCTTCTAACTGATAAGTGTCTCTTATATATCTCAAATAATAAGCTGAAAATGTTTACATGCTTTGGTATAGAACTGATAATGTGAGGAAGCAATATGCTCTTGTTCCATTATGGTGACAGCATATTAATCCTAAGCAACAGTTTCATCTTTAAAAAGTCGGAGATAAAAAATCCAACTTCTTTCATAGCATAACAATAGCAAACAAAAAACGTTCAATTGCATAATAAGAATTTATTCATCATCGTCGTCGGTCGACTATTGGAATATAATATCACATTCATTGTCACTACTACTTCTCTCTAAGTCATCCAAATCGTTATACAAATGTTGCTCGGAATTCAATACAACATTATTTATTACATCAAATGCAATATCATTTCTATCTAAAAACTCTAAGGAACATTCCTCAACTTCGACTGGAACTTCATTAAACTCTTCAACGTCATTTGAACCTTCTTCATTACCATGCAAAGGGATATCATATGCACGTCTAACTTCACATTCTTGCACAATCCGGCAATTTGGACCGAATAACAAATCTTCCACATAAAAGACTTGCTTCGCTTGGTTTGCCAAAATAAATGGGTCATGCTTGAACCAGAACTTAGTTAAGTTGATGCTTTTTACAATGCCATTGACCCTTATATTCGAATTTCCAAGATTGTACCATTTGCACTTGAAAAGCACAACATTTTTACCCATAACATATTCAAACCTGATAATATCTGTCAGCAACCCATAAAATGTAATATTATCTTCCCCATAATTTCCTAACACTATAACACCACTATTTTGTGTAATCCTACGCAGATCACGGGCTTCAGTGCGAAATCGCATGCCATTTGTATTGCATACAGTATACTTCTACACCAAACTATGAGGTCCACATGCTAATGCATACAAAGACTCAAAGATACTTCCTTTACGGGAGTTAGTTAATGTCGTCATCTAAAACAACAAATGAAAATTAGTTAATAATATATAATTATTAGTGTACACCATGTACAAACCTTCTTCTCACCCGATGCTTTAACCATGAAGAAAATTGTTCTTTATGGCTCTTGTCAACATATAATAGACTTGTTGCCTCAACTCATCCATGTGCTCACTATGAATGAAAAACAATTCAATTAATATTATATGAAATATCTCTACTTATTACATATCTTAATATCAAAATAGGTTAGAAAAACTTACTCAATAAAGGGCCTAATCTCATGACAATCCATAAGCTCATACCAATGTGCAATCTCTAGTTCATCTGTAGGAAAAGCAATTGTTTTGCCAGCACCAATCGTCTTACATCATTGGAAGAACACTGATATGTCACTACCATCGACCATATCATTGATTCGCTCTGGCACGTTGAAGTTAGTTTCAATTCCTTTTAAATACATTGAACAGAATGTCTTGCACTCTTTAACAACATACGTTTCAGCAATTGACCCTTTTAGACGTGCTTTATTTCTAGCAAATTTCTTTAGTGTACCTAGGAATCTTAACAAATGATTGACCATAATTAGATAAAACACTATTTAGTTAACTTTTAAGAGTGATAGGATAAATTTAAATAATACCTCTCAATCGAATACATCCATCTATACGCAACTAGTCCACCAAGTAAGGCTTCATTTGGCAAATGAATAGCCAAATGTACCATGACATCAAAGAATGTCGGTGGGTATATCATTTCAAGTTTGCATAAGATTAAAGTAATCTCATCACACATCTTCTGTACTTCATCCTTATTCAATCTTCGTCTACAAATTCGGCGAAAGAAGTCCCCCAATTCCATTAAAACACCTGTAACATCTTTATTCAAGATGGCACGCGTGCCTAATGGAAGAATGCTTTGTAAAAGTATATGACAATCATGAGACTTAAGTCCAGTAATGTAACACCCCACTCCCGCGTGACCCGAACCCGATATCGTTGGTGAGTATCCGAGTTCGTGCCCCGTGAGGGTGGCGTACTACATCAGTCGGTCAAAACTCAGTATACGATTTTCGTTTTCAAAACACTCATGTGCGCGAAATAAACAGTAGATAATTTGAGCCCACGTTAAAAGGAAGCATGTTCAGTTAATACAATCATTTTCAGTTATTACAATCATTCAACAATAAATTACAAAAGCCATTTAATGAACAAAAGTCATAACCAAATGGGGCTCACTATAA
>JAOTBA010000205.1:2673043-2683686 GCA_025629845.1 Erythroxylum squamatum | reverse complement strand
AGGTACGTCTCTCATCTTTATCCTTGTATATGTTGATGATATTATTATTACTGGTACTAATCCTGTAGCCATTCAACACACCAAAGATCATCTTCATAGTCAATTTCGTATAAAAAACCTTGGTCGCCTCAAATACTTCTTAGGCATTGAAGTTGCATGCTCCCCATCAGGAATTTTCCTTAACCAAAGGAAATATATACTTGATATCCTTGATGATTCCGGCCTCACAGGTGGTCGCATAGCCAACCATCCCATGGAGCAAAATTTGAAGCTAAATGATTCAGATGGGGAATTTCTTTCCAACCCGTCTTCTTATCATCGCTTAGTTGGACGACTAATTTACCTAACTGTCACACGTCCGAACATCGTCTTTGCAGTGAATATCCTTAGTAATGCATCAACCTCGCAAACCACATTTGGATGCTGCTCATAGGCTTATCCGTTATTGATAAGTCAAATTTGTGTAGATGATTTTGGAAGGATGTGGATTTAATTTGACTTATTTCTTTGCGGATTTTAGGTTTTATTCAGCTAATTCTCACATTCAGATTGTATTGCTTGATAGGTACAAATGGTAGATTTCGGGGAAAAAGGTATAACTTTCCTTATGGATGCCGGATCAAAGCCATTCAAGGACGATTGCAAGGAGAATTCCGAGCTCTATAACTTTCGAGAAGACTCCGAGAAGAAATTATGTCAACTGGAAGGTCAATTACGTGAAAGTACTGAATTGGGCGATGTCTGTTTAATGGACACACATGTCCGTTTAATGGACATCAATCGATAAGGGGACTCCACAGACCCGAGAAGGTCCTTTAAACGGACACACATGTCCGCTTAACGGACATCACCAGCAAAACACCATTCTCAGACCCAAGAAGGTCTGTTAAACGGACATGGGCGGCCAACACTCCCCTGTTTCAAAAAATTAGGTTTCTTGGGACATGAGGACTATAAATACTCACTGTTTAGACCTAAATAAGGGGGTTGGACACTGAAAACGAGGCTACTACATCTGGAGGCACAAAATAAGAGGGAGATAGGAAATTTTGGGGATTCACCCAAAGATTTGGAGCTGTCATTCTTGTGTTTCTAATACTTTCTCTCTCTACTATTTCTTAATGTTGAGCATCCTTATGTGTATGATTTTTTTTGCAATGTTCAGAAACTAAACCTCATTTAAGGTGAGGGATGTAGCCTATTTGCAGGAAGCTTTGTATGATATGGATGGTTGAATGTTTAATGAAAATTTCTGGGCTATGTTTATCTTCTTGAACTTCATTATTGTCTCTATACTTGATCTCCATAGATGCAACCTTAGGAATCATAGGGTATGCTGAAGAGTAACCCATGATTCATACTCTAGGAGGTGAACACCTTGGGTTTGGAGTTAGAGATAACCTAAGCTAGGGTGAGGACTTGAGGTTGCTTGTGCTTAATGGATTTGGTTAGTGAGATACTACATTGAGAAATGGGTGTCTCTAGTTGAATGCTCCTATATACTTTGAGAAAAGATATAGGTATAATAGTGCAACTGTTTTCATAGCCTACATTCAACTAATCTCATATTGTGCAACTCAATTCTTGAATACGTGAACCCCTACCCCTAGTTCTAAATCATAAAATAGATCCTTTCCCTGATTGTTTTGTTATAACTTACAATTTAGTAATCATCCAAGTCCAATCACATTTATGAATTTTTGTTGCTAGCATGCAATTAATTAGAGTTAATTTGACTGGTGAATGAATTGGTCCTTGAGGGAGATGACTTTAGAATATTTGCTGTGAGGATACTAGGACGATTCTGTGCACTTGCAAAAATAGTCGATCATTATGATTGAGTTAATGAGCCATAAATGTTCTTCTAATAAATGAAATTTAATGATTTTCCAATTACCCTATAAATGTGTATTTATTATTTTCTAAAGGCTTGAGAATGTGCCATATGTGGTTGGTTGTGAATTTTGGGAATAACAAATAATTGTTTCATAATTGTTGTAATTGTTGCTTTTGAATGAGTTGAGAAATGGTTTATGCTTGATATAGGAATGTGATTGGTGAATTGTGAATTGTTGATGGAAATGTATATAAAATATGTCATGTGTATGACAAACAAGTTTTAGAAATGTGCCATTTGGGCAATTGGTGTTTCAAGCCATGAATTACATGTTCCATGGGTTTGTGGTGGTCCCCTGAGTAAGTCAAGTACACTTGTCAAATAGGCTTCTCCCTCCTACCCGCTAGTGGCATGGAGCTCTTTCATAGACTCCCCTAAGTTCACGGCTACATAAGACCGTTATGCAGAAATGTGTAGTACGTTCTGTTTTTTAATCCACCCAAACCATTTCCAATGTGCTTATGTGTATTTGTGACAACTTTGATTAATTTATTATGTTTGATGTTATGATTTTCTTGACGAGTTGTGAAATTGGGAAATATATGTTGTATGGTTTTCAATGTGAATTTTGCTATGGAATTGAACAATTCAAGGGTTTTTGCTTGATTCTTGTTATAAAACTGTTACCTACGAGCGTTAAGCTCACCCCCCCATTCCTTCCCATCCGCAGGCGATGAGCAACGTTCCAAGTGATCGAGTCAATCGTAAAGGCATCACTCCATTTGGGCATATTTTGTTCTTTTGAAGTTAGATTTTTGTAAAACAATGCTTTAGTTGCATTTTGAGAAATCATTATTTTTGGCAAAGTTTGTATTTTGGATTATGTTGTAAAGTGGCTCAAAATGCACACTAAAGTGTTGTAAAACTCTTCTTTTGATATGAATGAAATATTTACACATTATGGTTGCTTATGGCATCTCATGTTGTTGCATTGCAAATCTTAAGTTTTCATGTGGGTAGGAAATTGTGTTCTAGATTTGAGAGGAAAAACAGCACTAATATAGGGTGAATTTGACTAAGTTGTCTTCATAAAAGTTGTAGCTTGTCCTTTTATCTTTCCAACAATATAAAATTTGTGATTTTTTGATGTCAGAGTTGAAAGATATGTCCGTTTGAGTAGGGGATGTCGTGCAGGAAATTTCACCCGAAGGTTACACGACCAGACCGTGTGAAATCACATGGGCCGTGTTTTTCTGGTGCGGCAGCGCCATTTTCACCCAAAGGTTACAGGGCCTGACCATGTGAAATCACACGGGCTGTGTAAAAATCACACGAACCGTGTAAAAATCACATAGACTGTGTGATTCCAGTTCAGGAGCTCCAATTCCACCCGAAGGTTACACGGCCAGCCCGTGTTGGTTTACACGGACCCTATTTTTGACACCCAAAACGACAGAATTTCAATTTTTCTCTTCACAAAAGTTGTAGCCCTAGAAGTCCTCTTTCAAAATATCTAAAAACGAAGTCAATCCGACATCCGTAGTGAGAGTTATGACATTTGCGCCAAGGCATGTTCAAGGTGAGTAAAAACATGAACATATTGGATTCATTGGGCCCTAACTTCTTCGTCCGACGTTCGATTGAGGTGTTTCTTGAGGCGTTAGATTTATAACAGATTGCTCTACCTTCCCATAAAAATTTAGAGCCATTGGTTTCAAATTCAAAAAGATTGATTGGAAGGAAGTGAGAGGTCGGTTGGGAGAGCATGTTAGGACATGATTATACTTTGCTTTATGAAGCATATCTTCATCTATAGAACTCCGCTTTAGTTGGTTCTTCCTCCAAAATAACCTAGATACTAAGAACTACAAGTTTGAAGAGTCAATTGCGATTTTTGTGATCCCGTTGTGTGGGCTCGCCTTTGTGGCTAGAGATGTAATAAGAATGATGAGGACACGATTATGGCTAATTAGGGTACATTGGCTTAACCCTACGAGGAAACCACTCACGTTCTACAATTTCGGATAGTTGGGCTTCGGAAACGGGGGCCCAACAGTTGTGGTATTAGAGCATCTAGGTTTGGTGTTATCCTAGGCAACTTAGTGGGTAGTTTTCAGGCATGAAGTAGACATGCATTGTTTTACATGAACCACATGCATTGTTTTAAAATGAATCACATGCATTGTTTTAAATGAACTACTTGCATTGTTTTGAATTGTTTTACATGATTTGAAATTGTTTTCATGAACTAAAACTTTCTAAATGTTTTAAAATTGAAGGAGTGATTATGCCACCTCGAAGGAGAACTCGAGGATCTTTGACTCGATCTGGCTCTCGCCAAGGGAGCACGGATGAATCCTATGTCCCACAAGATGGGGGGACACATTCTGCTCCTGACTCTGAGGCACCTAGTGTGCAACATGAAGTGCCGTCGCCTCCTCCTATGCCTCAAGTAAACCCTATGGACCCATAATTCTTTCAAGCCTTCGCCCAGGCTTTCATTTATGCCATAGGCCAAGGGTCACAAGCTCAGGTGCAAACTCCAGTGGATAAAGGTGGACAGTACGATAAGCTCCGCAAGTACGGAGCGGTGGATTTCAATGGAACCACCAATCCTGAAGAGGCTCAAGCATAGCTGAAGAGGACAGAGAGGGTCCTAATGTAGATGAAGTGCAGTGATGAAGAGAAATTGGATTATGCAGTCAGCTTGCTGCAGGGGATGCACTTCACTGGTAGGAATCGGTGCCCCATAGTCAAGTTATGCCTCCGGTGCTGACATGGAGGGATTTCGTGGAAGTGTTCAGGAAGAAGTATCTCTCCATGGTGTATATCCAGGAGAAGGCTAGAGAATTTTTAAATCTCACACAGAGGGATATGAGTGTGAGTGAGTATGAGTTGAAGTTCACTCAGCTTTCCCGATATGCAGCCAACATTGTGGCGAATGAGGAGGACAAGTGCCGCAATCATGTTAAAACATAAGAAAGTCATAATAGAATGCACAACTCAAAAACAGAGAGCAGACAACGAAAATCAGCGTCTTTAAACATTCATAAGTGCTCCTTTTAGGTTAAATTTTAATCTAATCGTCTTTCACTTGAATTTCCAGGAATATTAGACTTAAAAGTATGTAGAAATCATGTTGAGAAAACAAGAAAAATATCAGCAAATAGTCAGCTTTTAAATATGATAGCATAAATAGTCTAAGAATAACACTTTCATATTCAAGTTGCATATTTATAAAATTCTAGCTTTAGGAAATTAATTTCAAGAGTTTTTGTAATTGCATTCTAGCATTGAAATAACTCTCTGAACATACCCAAACCCAAATCAAGTATAAGCGACTAGTTCCTAGGAATAGATTAATCATAATCAAGCAAATTTCAAAATATAGGTGCTGGACAACCATCTGCACAATAGGTCAAATTTGTTTAGTTTTAGTATTTCTTCTTTTCCAAGATGTTTTAGGCTTTCAACTTTTAACCTTTGAGACTTATAGAATCAGCAAATATATAATGAGATGCGGGAAAATTACATGTAAACATTTAAATTTAGCAGAAACATAATAGGTAGGGGCTGGCAGTTTTCTTGTAAATCACTTTACTACTTATCCTCTAAAATTCCATTTTCAATTACTTTTTTTCAAACAAGATGTTATCCAATTAATTTTGTAGAACTTAGTCGTTGAAATCCTTCAACTTTTGGCCTCATCTAATAGGAAAGCATAGTAGACCCAAACCATACCATACACACGTAAAGATGGGAAGGGGTTTCAATCGGAAACTATAACTAATTAATATAAACAGAAACTTTTATCACTAAAAATAGAACATAAAGAAAATTTGAACATGCATATTATCAAATGATCAAGCATACTTTAAGCCTATAAATTTAGTCATCTAAGTTTAGAATTTTATCATCAACATCCTGAGCTATAAAGTAGGCCAACTGTAGAGACGCTCACCAGCTGAGTTCTCCTTATCTCCCTTTATTAATCTAGAACCGAACCAGCCCAACTATAAATTGATTAATGCAATTTTTACCAAGAAGACATCATTAGGCCCAAGAACTTCAACAAACCAACTAGCGAAATTCTTAGATCATGCATCACTCTAATTAAAACTTAGTCCTTTGACCGACTAACGAATTAATAGTTTCTACTCAACTCATTAAACTAAATAGCAAGTACGGACTTAAGATAAAGAGATAGCAATCAATTCATATTCAAATATATCAAGACGTATCTCAATTTTATAAGAACATGAATTGTAAATAAATTAGGTTAAGCATCACACAAATACTAAAATACTCATAATGTTAGAATTAAATTGAAAATAATTGTCTCAAATCATTCAAAACAAAGATACTAAACTAAATTTCTAGAATTTTTAAGCAAACAAAGAGAGTAAAAGTGAAAGAGACTCATTTGATTGATAACCTGAACTCAATAAATCGATAATTGCTTTGACCCGATAGCTCAAACCACAAAATCCTTCTCCAAAGGTTTTGAACCAGCTCAATTCCAATGATTATGTAACCCTCGTGCCACCCGAACACCTCCTTGCACTAGCCTTCTTCACCAATAGGTCTCAAGTTTTATTTTACTCTCAAATTGTAGTGATATGCTCGATCTCTCTCCCTTTTCATTGCTGATTTTTTTAATTGCTTCATGAGACACACCAAGAGCCACACTTTGATGGCTCTTTAATAGGCTTCCTCTTAACTCTTCCATTTTGAAGAGAATGGAAATAGAGAACGTCGGGTCTCCTAGGATTTTTATATTTCATTTCACTTACCAGCTGCAACATTTTTTTTCTTCCCTTAACTGTTGTGTGTTTCTTCTTCCTATCATTTTAATGCCCTCTTCATCTGCTCTATGTTTAATTCATCTCATCCTAGCTGCTTGGCTTTCTGTTACGTTGTCGTTTTTGTTTTCTCTAGTTTGGACTATTGCATTTTCTGCTGTGTGTTTTTATCTTCTTTGCTAAACCTTTGTGTTTCTGCTATTTGTTTCTGCTTGCTCTAGCGTTTTGCTATTTCTGACTTGCATTTTGGTGGTTGTATTCTATAGCTAAGCTGCATTTCTGTACGCCCCCTTACTATAGGGTACACACTGGGATGTCCGGAGGTTATTCCAGTATATATCCTATGATAAGGGCGAGCTACGATCAATCACTACATTCACTTCATATGGCATGGTATCATAATTCACTTATAAAGCATCATAAGAAAAACAACAATATTTTAAAACCATCTTTTTCCTCATTTCATTGCTTAAACAGAAGGTCTACATTGTGTCCTTCAACACTTCGTACATGTACATCATAAAAAAATAGTACTACAAGAAAGAGGAAAATATTTAAAGTCTAACTAATCTGTCCAAAAATCCCAGCTGACCGACCTTTGAGCTATATCGAAATCTAAAGGGGCCTTTTAGTCCTGTCTAAAACAGTAAGTCTCCTGTCTCTTACCTGAAAAGCCACATTGCAATTTTTGATGAGTTTTGCGAACTCAATGAGTGAACCATCATTGATGATTTCACCGGATCACATACACAGATCATATATCGCACAATTAGTCATTCTAAACATACATTTATTTTTCAGATACTCACATAACAAGGCATATCATATAGTCATTCAATACAACTTTGCAAAGCATTCCTAGATTTCAATCTTATATGAATGCTATATGTATGAGACTCACGTTCATTCTTATTATTGTGACAGAGTGCCTATCACAAACTTATACAAATACTAGCCCATAGGGCTCTTTCAGAACAGAATCACGAAGCATAGCTTTACATGCAGAATCAGAAATCACGGAGCAAAGCTCTGCGTGGAAGCATTTCATACTGGCAACTCAAGTTACAACACCTTTATTTGAACATGCATTTTATGAAATGCATCAAATACATATAAGTCATATATCATAATCACATATGATGCTCAAACAAAGCTCATAATCATCGGACCTAAGTCCGGCATTCAACTTTCGTTGAGAATCAAATGTCATTCAGAATTCATATCTAATCAAAGCACTTCCAATACATGCACAACTATTAAAATCCTCGAACTTCAAGCCCAGAAGTTAGAAATAATTCACAAGCAATTCAGTAATATTGGAAGTTTAGCAAATCAATTGAATTGAATTCAATTAAATCAATCCTAGGAAATCATCTAGGTTGACTCACAGTACGCTCCAATATGCTATTGCCTAGATAGACCGGCAATGTTTGGAGGTTGACGTTCCAGTTGCTCCTCTATATTAAACAACATACACAAATATCACAATTTGCATAATCATAAGTATTTAGTAATTCACATAAATGAAATGAAATATGTACAACGCATGTTCATGGCAATCTCGGTATCTTACCATCAATTCCCATTACAAACTTATTCTCATATCCCAAACTCATCTAAGTATAATTTATACTTAGGTTTATGCCTTACACATTAAAATATCTATTCCTTTCTTATTGAATCACTTCAGATCTTTCCAAGACACCCTATTCGGGTCTACTATTCATGTTCAATCAGAAGGTGAAAATGAGGTAATTTGATCATACTCTCTTCTAAAAAAGTGTTCCTCTATGTCTTATGATTCCATTGACACCAGAATCACTCAATATGGTTCAGTAATTTGGAAGATATGACTCAAATATTATTGGGTTGTTCACATTCAACAACAGTGTACTATGTGCAACTTCCATCCAGAAATTCAATATCTTAGAGGAAGAATCAGCATTCGAGTTCTTGAGACAATTTGTAGTACTATATCTATAGTTTACTCCAACTAAAAATCATCTCATTTGGAATCCTACAGATCAAGATATCATCAAAATACAGGAACATGTTTAGTAAAATATCTAGTTCATGCTCTTCCAACCGATACCCTAACTTTGATTAGATTAATCTTTTTCAAGTCAAAACCAAAAGCTATAATTTCCATGGAGAGATAGAAAAATATGTTATGAATACAATGCTTTAAAAATCAGGTCATTTGGAGGTCGGAAGACAAAGTTATGGCTGAAAGAATCAACCAAGGTTCTGTCTACATATGAAGAAACAGATAGCAGACGAATGGGAGAAGCAGACGAATCGACAAATAGACGAAGCAAGGAAGCAGATGAAACAAAGAATAGACGAAGCAGAAAGCAGACGAAGCAAAAAACAAATGATAGCCAAAAATAGACGAAACAAAGAACAAACGAAAAAAAAGCAGATGACGCAAAAAGCAGACGATAGCAAAGAACAGACGAAACAAAGAACAGACGAAACAAAAAGCAGACGATCAGAGTCAACTTAAGACGAAGCAAAGTCAACTTAAGACGATGCAACTCTACAGACGATATGACGTCATCACAGACAATATGTCTCTACAGACGATATGACGTCATCACAGACGTTGTGAAGTCATCATAGACGATACGTCTCTACAAACAATATGACGTCATCACGGACGATGTGACGTCATCACAGACGATACGTCTCTACAGACAATATGACATCATCCTAGACAATACATCTCTATAGACGATACAGATGGTCAACTTAAGACGAAGCAGAAGTCAACTTAAGACTATACAGATGGTCAACTTAAGACGAAGCAGAAGTCAACCTAAGACTATACAGATGGTCAACTTAAGACGAAGCAGAAGTCAACCTAAGACTATACAGATGGTTAACTTAAGACGAAGCAAAAGTCAACCTAAGACGATACAGATGCTTAACTTAAGACGAAGCAAAAGTTAACCTAAGACTATACAAATGGTCAACTTAAGACGAAGCAGAAGTCAACCTAAGAAGATACAGATGGTCAACTTAAGACGAAGCAGAAGTCAACCTAAGAAGATACAGATGGTCAACTTAAGACGAAGCAGAAGTTAACCTAAGAAGATACAGATGGTCAACTTAAGACGAAGCAGAAGTCAACCTAAGACGATACAGATGGTCAACTTAAGACGAAGCATAAGTCAACCTAAGACGATACAGATGGTCAACTTAAGACGAAATAGAAGTCAATCTAAGACGATATGACGTCATCACAGACGATATGATGTCATCACAGACAATACATTTTTACAGACGATATGACGTCATCACAGACGATACATTTCTATAGACGATATGACTTCATCGTAGACGATATGATGTCATCACAAATGATACATTTTTACAAATGATATGACGTCATCATAGACGATATGACGTCATCATAGATGATATATTTTTACAGACGATATGACGTCATCATAGACGATATGACGTCATCACAGACGATATATTTTTACAGACGATATGACGTCATCACAGATGATACATTTTTACAGACGATACTATCTATACTCCTAAGCATCTCCCCTTATAAGGACCATAACTTTCAACTCCGATGTCCAAAAATTACATACTTTATCGTTGGAAAGATAAAAGAAAGACCTACAACTTCCATGAGGACAACTTTGTCAAAATCTCTCTAGATTAGTACAGAAAATTCACAGAAGTTTTAGATCAAAAATTCAACCTCCTAACTATTCATTCCCAGAAATTTCTAGACTTCATTCTCAATCTCCATGTTTCCTCTCAACTTCAATTTAAACACTCATTCCCATCTCAGATCATCATTTTACAACTACTTTTCAACTCAAAAAAACATTTTTTTGATCATCTCTAAAGGATTCATCAACTCACGTATACACTTATATATTGATATGTGCACAGTGCAGAAACAGAGCATATCACCTTTCCATATCTAATTCTCTACACTAATCCTATACATCATTTCATTGCTACTTCAACTCCAAGAA
>JAOTBA010000205.1:2652827-2663792 GCA_025629845.1 Erythroxylum squamatum | reverse complement strand
AATTTATATTTTTGAGTCTATGATCGAATTACAGTATCAAACGGGAGAGTACCTTGGCTAGGCTTTTCTTTATATTGCTTTCAATCTTTATTTTTTTAATTTCCTTCGACGTGATTTCGTGTTCTAAAATCAATCATTCCTAAATCAATTATTTTTATTTATTTTTATTTTTATTTTGTTTTTGATTTCACACAAATAAATAATTACTACATTGGTCTCTGTGGTTCGACCTTATTCACCACTTTACTCATTTAAGTGTTCTAGAGTAGGAATTTATTTTTGCTGGTTTGACACACCATCAGTGTCTTACCCCGAATTAGATATATGTTTTTCCGTATCTTATCGAACAAGTCATGAAAAGAAGAACCCTGATGAATGATAAGTCATACATGGTGTGGCATAAAATTTTAAGCCACATTTTCAGAGCTAGGGTTGAGAGATTGATTAAGGAAATCATTCTTTCAATTTTAGATTATAATGATCTAGAAACATGTCTTGACTGTTGCTGGGGTAAGTTGACTGAAATAAGAATAAAGAGGTTAACTTGTGTTTATGACTTGTTGGGTCTGATACATATGGATATTGGTAGACCTTATACAGTTGTATTGTGTAATTCTAAATGTATTCTGACATTTGATGATGATTATTCCTATTACAGTTTATATGTTCTTGCTTAAAGATTGAAGGTTGAGAACTAATTAGAAAAATCCATCCAGAGTGTCAGATCTGACCATGGAGGAAAGTATCATGGCAAACATTACGTTTTAGGACCTAAAAAGGTTCGTTTGTCAGGTATATGGAATCAATTGGAATAGTAACTAAGTTCACTATGCCGTATAGTCTTGAGCAAGATGATGTGTTGCTGAAAGACATGACCGCACCCTAAAGGACATAAAGAAGTCAATGCATGTCCGTTGGCTCGATATTGTTTTCCTCACTAGTAAATGGTTTATCTGGCTCATGCGAAACCATGATACCTTTGGAGATCAAGATGTTGCTTGCTCATTCATGTCTCAATTACATTGTGCAATTGTTGATTTGAATACATTGTTGGGCAATATGGGTAATAGCGATGAACATGTCAGTCGTTGGATTGGCTGGAACTTTCCTGTGGCTGATGAAATATGTGTTAACGTTGATGGAAGCTCACATGGTAATCCGGGTGAGGCTAGATTTGGTGGTGTTCTCCGGGATTCTAATGGTACTTGGTTAGGGGGTTTCTATGGCAGTATTGGCACTGCTACTTATATGGTTACAGAGTTGTCTGCAATCTTCTTTGGTCTCATCTTGGCTTGGGATTGGGGGCATAGGCGTATTGTCCTTTGTTCAGATTCTCAAGAAACGATCCGTTTGGTTCAAGATGGTCATTCTCTAGTTCATCCTCATGCTAACTTGTTGGGTGATATTTCAACTATGTTACATTGGGATTGGCATGTTAAAATTATTCATTGCCTGGGCGAAGGAAATCAAGTCGCTGATAGGCTTGCAAAAATGGGTAGTCGTTCCTCTACCTCCTTTCAGTTTTTAGGAGCTCCTCCTCCTGATGTTGGATACGTTTGGCGTTCTCTTCGAACGTCAGTAGCCCCATGTTTTCTGGGTTGTTTGTATTTCTTACTTTCACTTGCATTAAAAAAAAAAAAGTCTTGTTCTGCAAAGCTGTCGTGATTACTTCATATGATGCTCTGATTATTTCCCAGATCCATTGTTGAGCAATTTGGACTTTACATAGGTCTTTTGTATTTTCCTGGACGTATAAATACGTTGTATTCTCCTAATGTACTAATATCGAAAACAATTCACAGTGAAATAAAATACTAGCCGCCCGTGGACGTAGCTATATCTTGATGAACAACGTAAATCTGTGTTTTTTTGCTATTTTCGCACTTATTCTTGATCATTGTAATTGATTGGCCGTGACATCCATTTCATCTGTTCTTTTTTCATAGTTGAGCTTTCGTGCCTGGTTTTATATCTAATAATTCTACTTTATGTATTTGCAGCAAAATTGAAGAAATCAGTAGATATTTATTTCTTGAAATATTGATAACTTTCTTATTTGAAACTCGAAGTTCGACTCTGAAGATACGTATTCTATTATTTTATACGGTGCTGGTGCTTTGATTGCCTTGTGGTTAGCATCAGCTATTGTTGGAGCCACTGATTCCATTCCCGTGGTATGTAATGTCCGATAATTATTATGGAAACTAATTGGAACGATGATTAATTACTCCATCACTCTATCTTAATACAATGCTTGATTTTGTGACTCCAGTTTCCCAAGTTGATGGAAGTAGTAGGACTTGGCTACAGCTTTTTGGTTTACCACACGATACTTGCTTTTTAAGGTAAGCCCTCGTAAAGTTAAGATGTGTGCGTACACTTGGAGGAGCAAATGCTAATTGGTGTTTTGGTCTCTGGCTTACTGCAGAAAAATAGGGCAGAGTTTGCTGCTAAAGTTGAAGCGCTAAAGCAGCAGGTCCTTGGTTCAGATGACGAGTGATTCCCTTTTTTCTTGGAAGTTAGATATGGATTCATGTTTATACTGAAGATTTCTTTAAAAAATTATCTACAAGTGTGTCAATAAGTAGAATTTGATGGCCAACATATCATCGAAAATGAATATAGCCCTTTTTGTATGCTTCTTCAGTTTGCTATTATTGCTTCTTTGCTTGCAGAAGACTGAGTTCACACCATTCTTTTACTCTCTAATAACTTGATAATAAAGGATTCATATATTTTTGGGGATGTCCAAGCTATGGCCCGGGCCTAAGTCCAGGTTTCTGCACCCGAGTGACCTTTAAATTCAACAAAACTATGACATTTCTTTATTTTCACTCATTTAATAAAATGATATTGGTTAAGTTTTTTTTTTGACGAAATTGGTTAAGTTATTTTATTGTTTGATTGTTTTGTTTCACAAGCACAATATGGCAGATTGTAAATCTAAATCATATGCTTCATCAAAACTTTATGAAATTTCTAATTGAGCCTTTCCTTTTGGTTTATTATGACTTTGTTACCTTATTAATTAATAGTGGTTTTAAGACCCTTTTGGTTTTTAATTAGAAGATATTATCAAAAGTTCAAGTCTATTTTAAATATTATATTTTTAATCAAAAACAAAATAATTATAATTTTTACAGCAAATTTAATGGTTTTTTTTTTGACGAAACAGCAAATTTAATGTTATAATTTCAAACTTCATTTTTAAATTGAAAGTGAATAGAAACATAATATTTTTTGGAAAATAATGTGATAAATGGTAGAGGATAATTTTTAAAAAATTTGACAACAAAATTTTAAAGTTTAATTTTTATAATCTTGAATTTTTTAAAACTTATAATTGCAAAATATTTGTGGCATTAATATTAAGTAGTTAATCATAAATGTTATTTCTACATTTAATTTAATTTTAAATTTGAATCAAACTAATTTAATTTTTAAATTAATAATTTATTATAATTATTTAAAAATTTTAATTTAAGTCAAGTTTAATTAATTTCAGTAAAATTTAAGAATTGAATTGAGTTAATATATTTTGTTATTAGTTTTTAAACGAATTTTAAGAAAAATTATTTTTTAAAAATTTTAAATTATAGAAAAACTTAATGACCTTGTTTGGTAAATAACTTATTAGTTATTTTTTTGGTGAATTGAGATATATTTTATTGTTTAACTACGTCAAATTGTTGATAATTAGCTAATTGAGTTAGCAGATTGAACCCATATAAGAGTGTTTTGCTCCAACGACTAAGAAATTAAGGGATGAAAATACGATTATGCCCAAAATTTATTACAAATTACAAGAGAAGAGAGGAGAAAGAAAGAGACAGAGATAGAAATAAAGATAGAGATAGATAAACATAAATTCTAAATTCAATTTGCTCGAAGTAAAAAAAAAACTCTAGTTTATTCAAAAATTAAACCAAGTTGGAATTTTTTTCTTTAATAAAATTTTGTGCTTCATGTCATTATTTTAAAAAATTATTCCATTTTTAATAAAATAAAATAAATATCATTGGATTTGGTATTATACACTACAAAAACTGCTATCAATTTATTTCAAACTAATCCAAATTTTATATAACGTTAGATTCAACAATTTGATTGGGCAGAAAAAGTTTTAAGATGTATTTATTGTACTTATTAATATTTGGATTAAATTTTATAATTAAGAAAAATTAAATCATTAAATTTAAAATATATTTTTATATTTAAATATTTGTAAACATAAAAATGTTTACACAAAAGTTATTATGTCTAAAAAATTATTTTAATGTTAATTTTAATAGATAAGATTATTAATTCTTTTAGTATAAGTTATAAGATAAGACTAATTTTATTAAGGGAATATCTTTTCATATAATTTTAAATAAGTTTTTTCTCATTAACTACTGTATTTTTATTTTAATTTCTAATATTAATTTAAATAATTATTTTTTATTTTGAACGTAGAGAAATAAGTTTTAATTTACTTAATTTTCACTAACTTACTTAATCTTACGAAAAAGTAAGCATAAAATTTTATGAGATTATTAAAAAATAATAAAATTAATACTCTTATCCTTATAAATTATTTTTTAATTTATATTTTTATAAGTCATTTTATACAAAATACTTAATACTAAGTAGTTAATTTTATTAAATATCTTCAAATAAACAACTAATATTATTGGAATCCCAAACATAGTCAATATCTTTTACTTTTTATAATTAAAATCTTCAACTCTTTTATTCGGGCTGCGACTTGATTACCTGTTACCAAAATCTAAGGGGGTGCTTGGCTAATGGGTTTAGGAAAGACTTAATAGGTAAGGAATGAAAAGTGAGTGGTTGGTTCTTGATTATCATTATAGGAGTAATAGTTCGATATCCTACTTTTGGGAATCCTCCATACCCTCCATTTAGTAAAAGAATGAAACTCATTACTTAGTAGTGACTCATTTTTTAAAAATATTTTTAATACTAATTACAATATAATTAATTAAAATAAAAATAATATAAAACAATTATTTAATTATAATTAATTTATTAATTAAAATATTGTAATTAATCAATTAATTAAAATATAATTAATTATTAATTAAAATATAACTAAATAACATATAATAATTCATTAATTAAAATATTGTAATTAATTAATTAATTATAATATAATTAATTATATTATTATTATTATTTATTTAATTACATTATAATTAATTAAAATATAATTATTCATTAATTAAAATATTTTAAGTAATTAATTAAAATATAATTAATTAAATTATTGTTATTAATTAATTAATTGCAATATAATTAATTAAAATATAATTCATTCATTAATTAAAATATGCAATTAATTAATATATAATTAATTAAAATAGTATTATTGATTAATTAATTACATTATAATTAATTAAAAATAATTAATTAATTAGTTACAATATTATTAATTAAAATATAATTCATTCATTAATTAATATATTGTAATTAATTAATTACAATTTTTATTTAATTAATATATTGTAATTAATTAATTACAATAATTTTTACAAACCAACCACTATCAATAGTAATTAGTAATCATTCCTTCCTCTTAACCAACTATCATTATTATAATGATATTATCCATTCTCATTCTTCACTATATTTATTCTCATTTCTATTATCATTTTTCCATGCTAACCAACCGCCCCCTTAATACCATAAGTACTAAAGCTAGTCCTTTGATTAGTTATATATGTACGTTACAAGTTAATAAGAGGACATACGACTTAGGGCCTTTCTTTGGTCAGGGTCGAGTACCTCCAAAGCCGATGCAAAGGTTAGATGGTCTGACATTTGTAGACCTAAACAAGAAGGCGGCCTAGGGATTAAACACTTACTTACTTGGAATAATGTGTTGCTTAGAAATAGGATTTGGATTTTATTTCATGATCATGAAACTCTTTAGGTGAAGTGGGTTCATTCTATCATTTTGAGGAGGGGTAATTTTTGGAGTATCCAACCTAATAGCAGTAGCTCTCAGAGCTGGAGGAAGATTTTATCTGTGAAGGATAAATTAGGGAACCAATTTAGATTTAGGATAGAAAATGGAGCTTCTACTTCCTTCTGGCAGGATCCCTAGCATTCGAGAGGAATTCTCAAGCACTTTTCAACTCCAAGGGCTATTAATGGCTTAGACTTGACATTGACAGCTACGGTTTTAGAGGTGATCAGTAATAACTTGTGGAGCTGGCAAGAGTTAATAGCTGAGACTCTGGGTATCCTGGAACCTATTCCCTATCTCCCGAATAACTCTCAACAAGATAGATTAGAGTGGTTAGCGGGGTCAGCTACTCATCTTGTTTACACCAATTCTTCAGCGTATTCCCTTTTAAGACCCCCTAGACCGAAAACCCCTTGGCATTCACTTGATTGGTGCAAAAGGAACAGCCCAAGGTGTTCCTTCATCTTATGGCTGGCCTATTGTAGCAAATTACAAACTAGGGATAGACTTCCTCACCTTCAAACCCCAAAATTATTGTTCTTTATGCTTCCATGACAATGAATCCATTACCCATTTATTCTTTGACTGCCTTTACTCCAAAGTAATGTGGGAATATTGCCTCTCCTACTTCCATCTTTCCTTCCCACCACAGCTCAATCTTCACACTATCCCCTCTTGGCTGAAACACCCCCACCCTCTCAAAATGCCTACTATTCTCCCAATTTTACTTTCATCTGTAGTATATTCCCTTTGGAAAGAACGCAATGCCAGGACCTTTACAGATGCAGCTATGGAGGTGGATGGCTTAAAAGCTAGAGTGATCACCCAAGTTCAGGAGCACCTCAGAGCACACATTGAGTTGAGGGTAGGTAAGGCAGGAGAGTTTTTTTTTCTTTCTCACTAACATCTACTAGGAGGTTTTTTCTTTCAGGTACACAACCACATTTTGGGAGACCGATGGTGACACTTGTCTCCTCCGAAGCTCTCCAACCACATTCAAAGATGGGAATTTTTCCACCCACTGCAGAGGAGACTGCTGGCAGCAGGCTCATCAGCACAGCAGCCCTTCCTCCACAACAATTCACCTCTCGGCTGGGCACCAACTCTAGCAATAAGTTGATAGTAGATCAAGAAATTAGTCGGACAACTCAGTGGCCAAGGAAGACCTACATGGGGCGGCGCCTACAACAGTACACCAATCAAGGATAGGCAGAATCCACGAAAGCATGCATACATTAATGGGAGTTCTTGAGACTGTGTGATTGATGAGGTTTCTGAAGCACCTTGAGATATCCTATGCACAACTACATGATTGTTTCTGGTTTAAAATGATTCACGTGGAGTAGTTGTTAAGGTCATAAGGTCCTCATTGTATCTTAGATTCCAGGTTTGATGTTTTTGCCTTTTTGTGGAGCATTGTTTGGGGATTAAGTAGCACAGGTTCTTTAAGTTTCTGTTAGAATTGACATGAGTTTCTATACTCTCTCAAGGTGTGTATATAACTTTTTCTTCTTTTAATCTTATTATTGATTTACCAAAAGAAAAAAGAGGACTTACAACCATTCTTGATATTAGAGCCACTCATTCCTTCGTAAAAAAGTAATGTGATATTGTTTGAAATAAGGATGAATTAGGAGGACATAACAAAAAATATGAAAAATAAAGTGATGTGACAAATCTCAAATTTTACCATTTTTTTAAAATTAGTATTAGACTTGATGATTGAATAGATAGCGTCTAAATAAGTAGGGATATAGTTACCAACTGAGTTAGTGTATTTACTGGCCTTTCTCACCTTTTTGCATTCATGATCACCCAAAATTTTAAAGATCTATAAATAATTCATTTGAACAAGGATTTCAACACAAAGAGAATTAAAATTATTATTCATTTATAACTATTGGAAAAGAGTTGAACAAGGCTTTCAACCTAAAGAGAACTAAAGCTATTTTACATTTGTAACGATTGTAAGAATTGAACAAGGTTTTCCTCACAAAGAAAATGAAAGCTATTGTTCATTTGTAATTACTGTAAGAACTAATAAAAATTGTGGATTTTAATATTTTTTATTCAAATTTTCTCTTTTCCCTTTTCTAAAAGCACTTTTAAAACACGAAGAATTTTGTAAAAAAAACTTCTAAACACGACTGATCCAATGACGTAGTTCGTTGTTGCTTAGATAGTTCCCATCATTTATCCATGAGATGATATCTTTTACACTTGTATCTACAATGATTTTATAAAAACCTTCTCTCCAAACTATCCTGATTTCTTCAAGGAAACCTTGAAGCATTGCAATTTCCAGTTGTTCTTCTTTAGTTTTCAAGTTGTACCCAAGCAGGAACTCTCCATGATAGTCTCTAATGATACCAATTACACTAATAGTCAGATTAGGAAGGCTGTAAGCTGCCATATTTAGCTTTTTACATCTTTATTTAGAACTGTCCAACTATAACAACCATCTTCTGAAATCTTTAATTTTTTTCTATTTCACCTTATGAATGTGAAGAGGATTAAATCTGCCCCATTTTCTGTCCAATCGAACTTATAGAGAAGTTTATTTCTCCAAGTCTATATGCTCTTCACAATCTCAGTAAAGAAGATAGACCAACAGACGTCATTCGCATTTTGAGAGTCAGAACAGATATTAGAGCTCCTTATCAAAGTCTACTCCACACCAAGCAAGGATTGGGTGCCCACCAACAGCCCGTTCGCCTATCTGGAGCTCACTTAGGTATATATTGGACGTGTTTTGACTTCTGCGAGTGCTAATGCCCACCTACCTACTAGCTCCATGATCCCGTCATTGGCCCACCTCTCCTAACAACCGATACGCGTGGTGCCTGAAACCATGGGTTGCGTAGCAACTTGCAGAAGACAATCTGTTATTCAGTAACCACAGATTCAAAGAATGACCCACTTAAAGGAATTGGTATCTATTTTCACTCAACCAAGTAGTTAAATTAGTTCGGTCTAAGTTGCTTTGTGATTGGAGATGAAAACTGGGTTCATGTTGCATAGATGCCACATATCTATGTTTAACTTCGTTGATAACGATTAACGAATCGTACATGAGTAGCGAAATGAGGATGTGCCATTGGGTCTATTAGCTTAGTGAAAGGAAAGTTACAAACCTCATTTTCCATTAGACTTCAAATGTTGGTGCAGTAAATACAAGAAGGATCCTACATTATACCAATGACCTATTATAAGACAGATTCTCTAATCAATTATTACGATTTATGCCCTTTGAACAAGAAACACGAATATATATTATACTCTTCCCATATCCTGGATCAATGTGCTAATGTGTTCAAAGCAGCAACACTTGAATCATGCAATTAATTGATAGATTCCTTAACAATAGATTCCATCCATCACGACAAGTTAGTCATTAATTTTGGTCAATTTTAATTTCAGAAAGTTGGATTAAATGTTTCATCAGTAATTAATGTTACAAAGAGACGTTTTTGTCTTATCTCTTTATTGAAAACGATTTCATATTGGGACCTTGTTGTAATTCTTATAAATCATGTTATCTAGTGATTATCAAATACAAATGGGACTCAACTGGGGACGTGATCCTCTGTATCCTTATTCTGTACCTACTATGTGCTAATTGTATCTCAGCCATCCATTTATGTGGGTCCCATATAAATAGATGACTCAGATGCAATGGGCACAGAGTAGATACAGAGTAAGGGGTACAGAGGATTTGAAGGCCTCAACCTCAGACCATATTATTGTTGTTCACTTGGCTAATTATTAATTAGAAGGAAAAGGACACTCATATATGCCGCAATATATGACCATAATTAAATTAAATATATATGTAGCTATGACTTGGATAATGTAAGAAACAAAGAGAAGGAACAAATACTTTCCATTCTTAACCTTTTTGTTCCTCTTCTTATCATGTAATTTTTTAATGGGAACCCCACAAAAAGTCTGAATGGGTTGGTGAGCTGCTCTTTCAACAAAGTGGCCACTAGCCTGTATATTGCTTTCTACCACTTTTAGCATTAGTTGATTAAAGGTGGAGGACGAAAATGTTCTTACTCAAACCATCATTTTGCTAATAGGAAAGGGATTGTCGGCCTAATAAGACTTAAAAGAAACTGTAAGAACTCTCAGGGTTGGAGAAAATGTGATCATTGAATTAACACCATCGAATGAAATTCAGTATCATACATATCTACAAAAATTTTAGTGGCAATCGAATGGATTATCTAGTAAGAATTCAACTAAGATAAATTGCAAGTTCCTAATCAAATAGCAATTTGGCAGTTATCAGATAATAATTTCAAAACTCCAAAACCTGTGGAGAATAATTCAGAACTCTTGCATCAATAATCGTATCATTACTATATCAATACTTTTTGTACCTTTCCAAAGAGAACTCATCCTGAACCCCTTTTGTCAGGTTCTAATCATTTGATTGGAGATATACTCGACTTTTTCTCTTTGGTTTACTTGAATAAGGGAAGTTAAACGCTGCAGTCCTTGCCCATGTCCTCTCCCATTGTTTTTTTGGGAGAAATTTGGAGTGTATATAAATTGAACACCTACAAGATATTACTAAATGTAGCCACGCACAAGTCCATATGAATATCACCTTATCATATTTATATATATTCCTATAGACCGTGGTTGGCTTTTCTCTACCACGGATTTACCTATTCCATCCAGTTGGTAGTAACAAAGACAAGCCGTGCCCATACAGGAACATGTTTGTTTAGCAGGAAATGAGGCTTTCTCAAGTCTTTTTCATATTGCTTTGTATTAGATTATGGGTGGCCCTGGCCACATTGGATTGTTTGAGGAGTATTCCCCTAATAAAAATAGATTAATATAGGATAATAGGCCTTTAAATTTGTCTAAATCGATAATCAAAATCTTCGTAGTTTCTATTTGTAACTGGTCGGGTCGGATATATCGGGCCGAAGTCCAATCTTACGGGCCGATCGATCAGTCTCATCCCATAGACTGATTTG
>JAOTBA010000205.1:2615386-2627505 GCA_025629845.1 Erythroxylum squamatum | reverse complement strand
TTATTTATTTTATTAAAATAACATAATTTTATTAATAATTTGTTAATAAATATTATATAAGAGATTAAATAAATTTTCTTAATTAAAAATTTTTATCTTTAAGTCTTATTTAAAATGTAATTATTATCAGTGATAAAAATATAAATACATTAACATTAACAACCAAACATGTTTTTATTTTTATTTGAAAAAACAGAAACAAAAAATTGAAAAGGAAATATATTTGTTTGAATTTCTTTAAAGGTATTTTTTGGAATATAAGATCTCAACTATTCTATAAAAAAAATTTCAATTGCAATAAATGAACTAAACCATTTTTATTTTGATTTTCATAATAATGAGTTTAAGCAAAATTATAAATTAATACAAAATATGTGTATCATACTATACTCTTCTTTATTCTAATCTATACTTTAAATAAGAGAATTAAGATTAAATTTTTATTTTATTTTTGTGAGTAAGGTTTTAAAAGTAAAAAATAATTAATTACATAGTTAATCAGATAATTTAGAAAAACTAAAATTTGGTTTGGCCTGACTTCTAGAACTGATCACAAGACACAAGCCACACACCAATTAAGTGTTAAGCATCCCAATAACATAATTTTTTTTACATATGTACAAGACATATGAGACGATTCCATCAGAAGCAAAGCAGTAATAGTAGTACACATGTGTCTTGAAACTGCAGCTAAGTTCATCCTTCTTATCTTTATGCAACTCTTGTGGCATCTTCTGATCACCATCAAGCTTAGCTTCCTAATACAAACAATAATATTGTTTGTCCTTGAGTTTTTAGTGTATGCCTTTATGGTGTGGACCCAAAAACTAGGTCTCACTGCCACTGCAAAGGTGGGTTTTTGGTGGGTGAAGCTTTAACACATCTCTTGTGTCTCTGTCTCTATCTGACAAACATCACAAAAACAAATAAAGAAATAAAGGGGTATCCGAGCTTAGTAACGTTTGTACCTGCAGAGTTGCCTGGACCGAGGAACTGATTGTTGACGGGACGAGAAAATGGAGGTGACCATATGTAAGAACACATAGTCCAAGACTAGAGCTTTTGTGAGTGTGCGTGGTGGTTTTGTGTGTAAAGAAAGTAGGTGATGGGTAAAAGGGTGTTTGGTTCAGAGATCTCAGAAGTAACTTTAGCAGATGGTAACAAAAAGATCAAATTTTTTAAGGGAGTGCCCATTTAACCAATGACAAGTTAGTGACGAGAAAAGGCTTTGAGTAAACCAATAAGTGGCAGTGTGGCACAGCTCATGTTAACCAACAAGGAAGCCGTGGAAAGGTCTAAAAAGAACAGAGTTTCAGATGGCTATGTAAAATATGTGTAGCAGTCAGTCGTAGTCAGGATGAAGCTGGGGCACAAAAAGCTGAGAGCTTTGGCTTCGTTTAGAACGATGATCGGTTGCTTACAAGTTAAGTAAGGGGAAAGTGACGACTTTGCATTTTCCCAATTTGATTCAATGCTTGGCTTGACGGGGTCAGCTTGTGGTTAAAGAAACAGAGGAATGGTGAATGCTGGAAAAGGGTTAAAGAAACAGGGGAATGGTTAAAGAACAGGGGAATGCTACACTATATAGACCATTGGTTCAACTCATTTAAAATTACTGACTCGTCAAATATTTTAATTATAATACGTAATTTTTGATTAATTGAGATGCTTTTTAATCGTATAACTACTTTGGTTACGAGTTGTACAAGCGTGTGAAAATTTCATTTAGATATTGGATAACTATTTAGACTAATGTTATTTAGATATTAGGTACTAATTAATTGAAATAGTTGTATAAATGAATGAGAAAATTCAAGATAAACCAGAAGATAGTTTGACCAGTCAGAGGCTTCAAACCAAAAGTGATACCTTATCATGGTGTCATGTGCATAGGAGCTTGCGAGGACATTTTTTACTATTAGCTGCATTGATCAAGACAAGTAGACATTAGTATCCGACATGGGAATTCAGAGGAGTTCAAGCATCTCAGGCTCCAAAAGAGCAATTTATTTCTAAACTAACATCAATTGTTCACCAATCACGAATGAGTTTCTGTATTAGAAGACAACATGGTTCATTGTAATGACTGCCTAATGAATCATAAACACAGACATAATATGTTAAAAATCAATCCAATATAGAGATAGATTCCAAGTAGCAACATCATCTCCAGTAACGGATTCTTTTAATGAGCGATCGAGTTCCATTCGAGATTCTCAGTTAAGTATTATTATGAATGTGCCAAATAATTTCAAAACTGGCACTGAGCTACTATACACTGAAGAATTTTTGTCAATTTGGAGGAGGAACTCCTTTATCCTCCTTGTATTGTTTTGGTAGTTTGTGATGAACAGACTAGCTAGCCTGGAGTGCTTCTAAAGTTGGCAACCTATAACAACGGAAGTCATTGAAGCTTGATTTCCTGACCTCTTTGGCATTAAAAATGAAGATAGTTTGATAGTTAGACGAAGTCAGGCTGGCCGGTTGAAGTTAAGCAACGATGCCACATCCGGCTGTTAGGGTCGACAGCCCTGGGATAAGCAATGACTTCAGGGATGGGAAAGTAGACATAGTGAGTGTTGCATAAGCCTACAGTAATTCCACTGTAACCAGCAAATGCACCATGGACCTGCAAAAATCCACAGTCCAGTCAGCTTTAGTAACAATAGCATAGCAACAGGTCACTGTTCCCGGGATTTCAACTAACTTCAGTCAGCTTCGAGAAGACTTGAATTGAAGGTCACCCTATGTGCTAAGGAACACATCAAGTCAAATTTTAGTTCTTTGGTCATGTATGCAAAAACAATTCTATATTTCTCTCCACTTCTTATAAAACAACTGTTCTGGTTGTCGATTTTGGAGGAGAGGAACTTATAAGGCCAGGCAAGCTATATTTGAGCATTACAGGCAAGTTTCAATACCCAAAGCGTTTGAACAAGTACTCATGACTCCCTATTAACCGTGTACCTCTGGGATGTGGCTACTTCAGCCGTTTCCAACATAAATTTCGTACTGCAAGCTGTAAAGAAGGGGAGAAGTAAGTATGACTTACAGCATTCTGCCCAAGAACAGTGCATAAAATTCCATCAGAAGCATTTGCACGGCATGCACGAATCATGTATGTCGGATCAATATACTTCACATCAGCATGGATTCCAATCTCCCTGAAATATTTTTTCGTCTGGCCAGCAAAACAGCAAAGCGTCAACATGTTAAAAAATAAAGCTTTTGAAAGAAAGAACCCCAAACTTAAACTGACAATAATCTGAAACCTTCTGTTATTTAGTTGATTCAATAAAGTGACATTTATATTCTAATAAAAGGAAAGACTAGCATATAGAAATGTTAAGACCAAAGTTCTGGGACTAATACATTGCCTTTAGATAACAAGACTAACTGCAGTTCTAGTAATATGTTCCCCAATGGACAAAATTTGCTAATTTGGCGAGCAACTATTAGACAAAACAGGCTTCATTCTTTTGATAAAATTCACCAAATTGTCAGGTGTTACTGGCATCATAGATAACCGATTTGCTAGTAAATGAAACTACTAACCTCTTGTTGGATGTGTACACCGATATCTCCGAGTACAATGTTTCCAGATGCATCTTTAGCATTAGTTTTCTCAACAAAATTCTGCATCAAGTGTCATCAATATTCTCCTTTAGGAAACAAGACATAGTAATATAGAATCCATCAAACACGAAAGACCCGAAACTAGCAGCTTGCCAGAATGGATAAACAAATATGTTCTTGCAACCCCCTATACCAGCTATATTTGTAATTCATATGTGAGAGAGATTCCAATCAGGTATGATGACTCAGAACTATAATAAAAAGTGTTTAGGAGAAGATAGGAAAGGGAAGTCTACAGGTTATGAGCAAGGAAAGAAAATGTTTTCAAATTGGAGAGAAAAGAGACCTCTAAAATTTTTGCAACTTCCCTGCTTCACAATCATGTAGAAAACGCTTGCTCAATCATTGCGGTAGGTGAAGTTATAAAATGTATAATGGTGAATCATTTAGTAATTTACCCAAAAATGTACGTGTCAAGAAAAATAATAACATAAAGAACCTGTCCAGCTCCCTCAGCTACACAGAGCACAGCCGATCCCTTTGTCTCAATTAGGTATTTTAGATGTTTCAGAACACCATGAGGACTGTGCAAATGAAATGGCACCTAAAAATATGCAAATAACAATTACTGTAAGCAGGATTTTAAAAGCAAGTTTAAATTGTCTCAAGGTTCAAGTACCTCAGGTATTAAGCATATGTCAACTTGTCCGCTGGCTAACGCTGCATGCATAGCTATAAATCCACTGCTACGGCCCATCAGTTTCACGATGCCGATGCCATGGTAAGCACTATGTGCCTGTCCAACCAATTTAACATTGAAAGGACATAAAATAGGTTTAAGTTAGTAACAAAATAGTAAAAATCAGCTCACCTCAATGTATGCAGAATTTATTGCTCTCTGTGCTGCTTCAACGGCAGTATCAAAACCAAAAGTTTTGTCCATCAACAAAATATCATTGTCTATAGTCTTTGGCACTCCAACTACAGCCACCCGCAACCTTCGTTTACGACACTAAAACCACAAATGAAAAAGAAATAAGTACTTCAGAAAACTATATGGAGGACATGAGAAAGTATCTCTAATTCTAGGAACTACTCTTTATAAGATCTTCAATAAGTACTCTAGAAATCCATTGATGAAGAAATTATCCGGAATGAAATAATATGCAAGTAATATCATTTCGTGTCAACTTCAAGAGGAATGAACTTCATCCTATCAAGTTCATGCAACTCCACTTCCATGATAGTATGAAGACTAATTTAAACTACAACTCAGTTGCAACTCAAGACCTCTTCCCTAACTTAACAGCTCTCAACTCAGATTTTGTAGGCAATGCAGCAGTGCTGTACTTTCTGTTCCCATCTTTGCTCATTCTGTTATGTTCTCCTGTCAAACTTAGTGTATTATCTTCAAATAATATAAGCACCCAAAAGTTGCATCCTTTACTCTATCCACAATAGGGCACAAAAGAGAAGTACTTTAAAAGATCATTCCTTTATGATAAGTGACAATGGAAAACAGTAAAATGACATTCTGAACAACCTCATTATGAATTGCATTGGCACCAGCATGCGTACCATTCCCACCCAAGACAAAAAGCATGTTGATTCCTCTTTCCTGCACAGTTAAGGAAATGAAAAATCAAGCCACTTGAAGCTCTTTCCTGATACAGTTGTATTTACCAATGAACTGCACAAGAGTTCAAAATCTTAACAAACAAAAAAGGACTGAATACCTGCATACTGTCTACAATGTCACTAACATTGGGCCCTCCTCGTGAAACTCCTAGCAAGCTTCCACCAGAGAGATGGATATTTTGAACCACTTTTCTTGATAGCTAAAAGTAAGAAAAAATTCTAAAAATAATCAATTTCAAATTCATAAAGAGGAAAAGGTCTTGTTTAATGCTTCACCAATTCTTCTGCAATTATGATAGAAATATAAAAGAGCAGTATATACCAGTATCTCATTTAATTCCTTGTCAGAAAATCCACGATATCCAAAAGGAATCCCCACTATGTTTTTGACACCATATATTTCAAGTGTGATGACAATCTGCTCCAAATAAACCCCATATATCAGAAGAGATGGAACCTTAAACACTAAACGTGTTATGTCAACCTCCAAAGAATGCACCATTTGCAGTAGAAAAGAAAAAAATATTGTCTAGGAAATGCAATTCCTGCAATTAGTTTTCATCAAGAATTTTGATGAGTATAAATAGAGGGTTGACATGTACGCATACTGACGTGTCTGATCACATCGTTGAGGCCAGGGCACAATCCACCACAAGTAACAATTGCTGCCTTCACTTCTTCTGGTTTGAAGTATATTTTCTCCCGAGGGCCGGCACGATGAACCCTGTAAGGATTTCGGGTCATATCAATCACATTAGAAGATAGAAATTGTTCAAAACTGTTCATATCATGTATAAGATTCACAATTACATGTCCTCTAAATTAAAAAAAGGTGACAGAGAAGGATATTTACCATTGTTCAACCCAACTACAATCAGGATCAATGCACTCAGCTCCAGCAGATGTGGGAGATGAAAAACGTATGACCTACATTAGGGAAAGATGATGTCCATCAATAATTGCTATTACATTGATCGGTCGACCGAAGAAAAGTCCCACCATTCTTGTAATGGAACTTCAATCTTCAAAATTTTGGTAATGCAGCCCTAACAGCCATTCATGCTTGACTTGCAAATATTGGGAATTAAATTTCCATATTGGTCATTCTTTGGATATTATTATCTAGTTGAATGTTAATCAAAACTTGAGAATTTATACTTCAGAAGACGACACATAGGTTCTGAAGGGTCACTGAAAAATGGGAAGGAGTTGAAATGAAGGGGCACATCCAACACCATCCTTTTCATAGATTTGAAAAAGAATAACTGACTACTAGTTTTTTTTCCATAAGGATCCAATAAGCATGCAAAAAGAACTAAATCTTCGGGAACCAAAAACCCAAAATTTAGTTCCAAAAGACCGTATGACAAAGGTCAAAAACATACCTTAAGGAGCACCCTATCATTGTTATTGATATATCCGTGCCACTCCTCATCAGAAGGATAACCATCCACAAAATCTTCCGTCGGAGTCCTGCGAATTTAAAACAGTTAGGCTTGTAGGATCTCAATGAAGCAAGTAAATCTCTTCTTTAACAAAATAATGCCACAATAAGAAACTTGCACAGAATAAGATCTAAGAAAAAGAAGATAAACATATCAAGAACAAAGCAGAAATAACACCTCAGTTTCCTCCTAATTTAACAATTCAAAATAAATCACTAAGATTTAACAAAATCAGCTTCGCTAAACAACTAGAAGAAAGCTAACAATTCAGTATGATCCCATAAAAAGCTCTTAAAAACCCAGAAAGTGAAGAAGCAAACAAAACTACAAAATTCACTCAAACTAAACCACTAGTCCCTCCACAACCCACAAACCAACTTTACTAGCATCATTCAACAGAAGCAAAAACGTGATTATCATGATCAAAAAGTCACCTCATTTTGAGACAGAAAGTGGAAGGAATGGACTCAGCGTCGGGAAAGACATCCGTCAAGTGAGGGATATTAAACCTCCTCTCGAAATCCCTCCTGTACTTATCTTTCCAACCCGGGTCGCTAAATTCAATCGCCGTACTCTCGCTCCGACCATGTGCCGAAACACGACAACCCTTCACGCAGGAACTAGGACAAGCAAAGCCAAGGGATCCCCGGTGCCGTAGAGGAAAAGCCAGCTTGAGGCAGCCGAGGGAGAAAGTGGCAGCAGGCGAGAGAGTGTCCATGAAACGGTGGTGCTTTTCTTCTTCCCTCCGGTCTCTTTACCAGTGCGTGATCGTTGAAAAGACAAAGTGTGTTCCTCGTAGGCTCAGAAGACCGAGGAACAGGAACAAGGCCATGTTATGTCTTTGTGAAGAACATAGTTCTCAACAAGAAAACTTGTCTTTTGCTTCACTTGTGATATTATGACTCGGTCTTTTCTTTTCACGTTTTCTTTTCTTTTTTTCAACTTCTTTGCTACGTCATATTTAGGTATTTTAATTTAGGGATAATTATAAAAAAATCAAATCTTCTTCGATTTTTTAATTATAATCCAAACTTTAAAATATAGCAATAAAATATTTAATTTTAAAATTTCCTTAATTTTAGCCCAAATTTCAAAAAGTGACAATAAAATGTTCAAATTTTTAATTTTCTTCAATTCTAGCCCAACGTTATTTGTTGTTCTCTCGACACCCTCAACCTTTTGTTTTATGTTTATTCTTTTGACACTTCAAACTACTCTCGCATTACAGCATACTGCACTAGTAAGTTCTTTGTTTTTAGTTCGTTCTCTTGATATCCTTAGTGTGAAGGCATCAAGACTGCATAATTTGAAAATCGAAGAGTGAGGACGTCAAGAAAAAAAACAAAAAACGAAAAAAAACTTAAATCAAAGCATAAAGTTATCGGGGCTACGTAATCTGAGTTAGGTCATTTTTAAATAACAACATCATTTTAATTATGTGATTAAATAATGTCGTTTCATTAATCTTCATTTATTGTATTAACTTTGGTCGACCTGTATTAATAGTTAAGGTTTCTAAAATAAGTGACAAGTCACATCAATAAATTTAACGAAAACATTAACATTGGACTAGAATTGAAAAAATTAAAATTTTAAGCATTTTGTTGTTTCTTTTTGAAATTCGGGCTATAATTGAAAAAATTAAAAATTTTGACGTTTTATTGCAACTTTTATAATTTGAGCTATAATTTAAAATTTGACAAAAGTTTAAACCCTTTTTGTAATTAACCCTAAGATTTAAGCATAAAATAGGCCCACATTTTTATTTGATTTGTTTTAAAAATATTATAATACTATAAGTTTTGGAAAATATTTCTATTAATACTTATAATTGAGTTTATAACTATTTGATTTTATATTAATAATTATTTCCATTAAAATAATTTAGTAGAAGTTTTATTTTAAAATTTTCATAATATTTACTTTAAAATAATAAGTATGAAAAAATACAATTTTTTTTGTAATTTTATTCATTTGATAAAATACATTTCAACTCAGAGCAAAATATTTTGTGCTTTCAAACGTATTGTGTGTATAGGTAACAATTTATATATTTGACCGAAGCTACAAGGACTACCAGTTTGTCACCAACAATACAACATAATTGGGTTTAAAATTTTGTGAAATAATATATACTTAATAATTTAATAAAATACTAAACATTTTCTAATTCTGATCAAAATATGTATTCCTGTTGAAACTGTATACATAACTGATAACTTTGAGTAAAATACATTATATTCAAAATTTGAACTATTAGAAGTTGGGAATTACTTCAATTTGAGTCTTATGCTTAAGAATTTATTCTATATATATTCTAAATTTTTTCGATCATCAAAAGCTAAGATAAAAAAAGTTTGAACCGTCTAAATTTTCAGTTCATTTTTAACTTTTCGATTTAATTTACTTTAATAACTTTTACTGTTAAAATTAATCAGTTTATTAATTAATCAATAATTTTTATAAATTAATAAATTCTTATAAATCAATTAATTTAGTTTAATAATTTTATTTTTAATTAAATTTCAAAATTTTCGATATATAAAAATGATATCTTTTAATTACATTTAAATTTTTAAATTTTATTAAATTTTTAATCGGTTCTATGGTAATTTAATTTTGATTAAATCTTTTAACTCTAAAATTTTTATTTTATTAATATAACTTTTGATTCAATTTTTAAAATATTACTTATGAAAGCCGAACCTTCGTTTTCAACTATAAAGGCCAAAAGCCCGTTGTCGTTTGTAGCATTGAAGCCCTTCGGCTTCAAATATGTGACCATGATTTTATGATCATCAAAATATACTATTTTTTATATATAATTATTATATTAACCATAAATGTCACTATTCCCGTCTTTATTCTTAGGCAAAGAGTTTATATATGTGTTCGCGGAAAACTTTTTGTGTTTATTTTAATTTTTGGTTCAATTTAATTATGAAGGGAACGGAAGATTAGAGTGACCTTATTAAATGAATATTTTAAATAATAATAATAATAATAATCGATAAGTTTGAGAGGTTTATAATGTAAAATCATTTAAGGATCGATTAAATTCGGCATACCTGTATCCATGATTTAATGTTCTTTCAATAAGGCTTTTATTCATTCTTTGCTTTCTTTCTTTTATATTTCTTCAATGGTTAAGATAATAACTCAGTATATATTCACAAGTTTTTCTCTAAAACTTGTATATGAATTATTCCAATCATTGTGTCGCTTCACGAACCATCATGATGGTTCACCAACCAGTACGATAATTTAGTGTTGAAAGAGAGAGGGAAAAGGTCTGTGACCTATTTGAGATCTATTTTATAATACCCAATAATTATTATTTTGAGTGCTTTTTATAAGACTTAAACTATAAATAACATGGCATATGAATTTCAGTAAATTTTCCTTTGTAATTGGCTGAAAACCGCAAGTTACCATAGTCTTGGAGTTCTTGTCTTTCCTACGAAGTGTGGTCTACAATTTTGGCTAACTTCAGCCACACAAACAATAAACAAAACATATTAACATGTGCTCTCTTTCAACCAAACCTTATATTCCTTAAAGTGTAATTTGTAATACGTAGTACAGACTTTAGTACGTACTCATGATCATATATGTAAGGATTAAAAATGAAGGTAATGCGGAATACCAAATTTTGGTTCCATCTCTAATTCCGATGTTATTTTTGAGCTTCAAACGAACACGAATCTCCTAAGATCTTTATAGAAAGTGTTTACCGACACGAGGTTTAGGTCTTTATATAGTTTTCCCAAAACGTAAGTTCTCTTAACGGATCAGAGAATCATTATACTTACGATTGATATGAGCAACTACAGGAGACCTTAATCTTTATATATAAGTTTCATATCAGGTTTCCCTATCACAAAGTCGATATGCGTCCGATTCACACTAATTATGATCTATTTTTTACCTAAATTTTGACCAATTGATTTAGATTATTTATTGGACCACTTTATTATCTTTATCAAATAGTGTAACTTAATCAATAGTTTATAAAAAACAGAAAAATAAAATTAATAGTTATCAAATTTTATAGAAAAGGACAAAATTGTCCACCATAATTGTCCAAGAACTCACATCAAACTTATGTGTAACTACCTCCGATATTGATTTTGCTTTAAGGCCAACCCAGAACCTAAACCACCATTTTTGTTCCTTTCAAGTAAAGCACTACTACGTACGTTATTATTAACAAAAATTTCACTTTATTTGATACTTCCGTTCATGGCGGTAGAGACATTTGGGGACTGAGCTTGAATCAGTCAACTGAATTAACTTCCCTAACTGTCATTTCTCCTTGAGACATCCCCATCTTAATGTCCTCTTCATTACAACTGTTGTATAGCCCTCAGACCCACGAGTCCCAATCCTTAAAACGATTATATATTAATGTTTTTAGCACTTACACAGCACAAGAACACAAGTAAAAGCATAAGATAGAAGGAGGACCGGCAAGTTATTCTCTTCCTAGTCTTGATTATAAGTGAAATCTTCTTCGTTGGTGTGCAGATTTCTCCATTCAGCCTCTGTATCTGTTTTTCTTACATGTTCTTCTTAGGGTGCTTTCTTTTCAGTTAATGGTAGTCAGTGAAACCTTGTACAGGTTGGTCAGATGATGCGAGACACGAGTCATATGATGTCGAAAGACGAGCTGAAGATTCGAGGAGAGCTGGAGATGGATATAGAGAGAGATTTGGAACAAGAAATTAAAGATGGAATATACCATCTCGCGATAAGATTGCACCACCTTTATCAGCAGCAGAAAGAAAGGAATGTAAGAGAAGTATCAGAATCGGGTACTGATAAAGAGAAAAAGAACAGAACATTCTCTGAAGTAAACATAACCATAAAACTAGAGGGTGGAACCAAGGTTGAGATAAAAGAGAGCAAGAAGGAGATTCCTGAAACGGGTAGGCCAAAGACAAGAAGATCAGATCATTTTCATGGCGTCATAGCTAGCAAAACCAGCAAGTTTGATTGGGCAAAGAGTCTCAGATCATAATCACTTGACACTGGGCTCGAATCCGGTTGGAAATTTTAGGGAGTGATTAATTACATTGTATTGCTCTATTATTATTACTATTATTATTATTATTATTATTGTGAAATGTTATTTATTTACATGTGAAACTAATAAATTGACATGTTTTGGCTGTTTTGTTTCGAGTGATAACACATTATGGACAATATAATTTTTTTATAATTTTGAGAAATTTTTTGGTTAAGGAGTAGTAGCACCACAAGAAAATTGTCTAATAGCAACGGAAAAATACCGACCGAATTGCAGCGGTATGAAAATAGAGACGGAATTGATATTTGGTCGGTGAAGTTGTCGAGAGGGAATTGTTTGGAGACGAAAAATTTTGGTCGGTATTGATTTAAAAAGTGGTCGGTAAAATTTAATTAAAACCGAGCTCCTCCCTCCTTTTCTGCTCCTCGCGC
>JAOTBA010000205.1:2574590-2591325 GCA_025629845.1 Erythroxylum squamatum | reverse complement strand
TCATGATTGTCAACTGAGATAACCTGAATGTATCTTTCAGCAGGATTTGTTCTGCTTGAAGAAGGATTGACCGCTTTGAGTTGATGCAATGGGATGACAACCTATTTCATTCCAAAAATATATTATGTTAAAGTATGGAAGGAAATCATGACAACATGCATGAAGATAGATGCCGAACAACAAAACATTTAAATGTGGGAAGGGGGATAAGTACAACAATATATTAATGTGTTAGAAAGCAATAATTATGAAGATCCAAAGTTATTAATGGTACTTCTGTCCCTACCTGCCAACCATCAATATCACACTAAAAACGTGGACATCATAAGTTGAATCACACCCAAAAACAATTTGATGAAGAATGTTTAAATGAACTCATATATGATTCGTAAACTTGGCAAAAGCACCAAAATATTCGACAAACTAAGGATAGCTCTCTTTCTCGGTATACACAAGTATAATGTCAAACATCTACCAATAACGAGATTTCAGACCAATAAAGTTTCCATAGACCCATCTGTAGTGACTTTTCAGACCAATAAAGTTTCCTCTAGACCCTAGACCCAAGTCGTTTATCCCATTTCTTAACATTCTACAAACAACTCCTTGCGTTTCAAAAGTATGACATGATCCCCTTCAATTCACCTATATTAAAAGCGAAAACTTTGTAGACCAACTGAATGCATTAGAAAACAAATTGAACAACTGAAGCAGGCTATCAAAAGCAAAACACGCTACAGTATGCAGAGGACAACTGTGCCAGTATCAGGTATAGGTTTCGAACAGATATTCTGCTCATTAAACCCTCCCTCTTCTTTCTTTCCAGAGCAAAAAAGGAAGTCCTATTTCTTTCTGGTTCTTTGTCCAAAAATTTATTCCTAATTTTGAAATCTGCACAGCCTAAACCGCAACCAGAAATTGCCACCTTGAAAATCTAAACACAAAACACCTCTTTGTTCTCCCCTACCCTCTAAATACAAAATGTAAAGACAATTTCAAAAGAGTAATACTAAGCAAGATGGTTCTAATAATCACTATAAAACCACTACAAATTGAAAGACATTATAGGTAAGCACACAACAAGTACAGGATATCAAAGTGCAAAGAAAACATGGGTGATCAAACTCTTAAATAAATGTAATCTATATATATAATATGTCAAGTGAATCACCTATCAGTCATCCACATAATGACATAAACTTCAACCTCGTACAGCAATAGAAACATTGAATCTCCAAATTAAGGTTGTCCTATCATATGATATCGGCATCTAAGATAACATACCTTATAATAGCTCCACTCAGTTTGTCCACCAGATTTATACGACAGGGGATTATCACTACAGAATGCGAGCTTTGCTGTTGATACATATAAGACCCCCATAACTGGACCAGCTGACGTAGACAAGTAACACGCATATGAATTTTGGAGTAATTCTTCAGAGACTGTCTCGAATGTCTGTCTAAAAATCTTCTCATAACCACCTTCAGCTAGGACTTTTGTTCCTTGCGCAATTCTTCCCAGAGCAGCTTCAGTGAAGCTAGGTGATGTTTTCACTAGTTATAGGTAAAGTGAGACAATTTAGTCAGCTTCAAAGCACATCACAGAGTGCAGTCAATTGAAAACTACTCTATCATGAGTTTGTAATGGAAGTGATAAAATCGTGTTAAACAGAAGACACATGATTTACTAACGGTGAGAAGATCTCAGTTAATTCTGTATTACAAGAAAATTCAGAAGAGCTATATAATATAAAGGTGGAAGGAAAGCACCTGTGCCGTTTGCCCAGTTCCAAACCAGTGCCAAGCATTATCATCCACAAAACTCATTTATTTATTGCAAAGCTTGTGGACGAGGTTATTGGGCATAGGGTTGGAACTTGAAAAACGGAACAGAGGATTTGGTTCCTATAAAGGTAGTAAATCAGTGTATGGTAGTAAATTAGTGAGAAATCAACATCAAAGTCCATTCGTATATCTTTTCTACTTCTGCTGAGAACTTTCAATAGATTCTAGAAAATTGGACGAAAATGTCCAATATTCATATACTGATAATCTAGTGAAGTCCCAAATATAACATTTCTTGCCAAGCAAACTTTAGTAGGAATGAAAAAAATCATATTCTATGATTTTCCTACTTTTATCTACTTTTTCTGTTTTCACACACATTCCAATCATTAAACGTTCCGGAATTAGCTGAAAACACAGCCCTCTGTCAACGCATCTAAACGTTAACTTCTGTCAACACTTCAAATTCAAACTGAACGAATTTCACAAACACTTTTTTTTTTTTTAAGAAAGTAACATGAATTTCACAAACACACTAACTAACAACCTCTAAGTTTGAATAAGAACTAATAACACAATAAGATCAAAATTATATCAACAGTCAAATCAAACAAATATCCAGAACATACAAAAACATGAGAGAGCTGTATCTCTATGATTAACACTCACAGTGCTGCCACGTGTTCCCAGCGAGATCTTCAGCTTTCCTGCTAGTTTCACCAACCATCTTTCCCCATCTTCCTAACACGTCCTTGACAGTCCCCATCGTCTCTGCTCAAACAATAACACACATTTTTCAATTAAAAAAACAGTGAAAGAACAAAAAATCGCTCCAGAATTTACAAAATCGTATAAATGTAGATTGACCTTTAAATGATAAGGAAGAAGACGACGAATTCGGGAAAGGAGAAACATGGGGATTAGATCCGCCGAAGTAAACATTTCTGCTGTTATCGTAACCGTCGCTGTTACTCCGAGACTCCGTAACTAAATCGGGGCTCCAATGAACTGATTTCCTCGCGGATCCATCGCGGCTCACCCCTTGCAGCTGTTCACTCAGCAGCTGGGAATCCGATCCGGCAACGGAGCTGCCTTTGTTCGCGTCTCCCTTCGGAGCATCGTCGGTTTTCGGATCAGGAATCTGCTCGTGTGACGGATCCTGGGAGGCGGATTCCAGCTTTCTCTCCACCTCCGACTTCGGGAGGGGCTCCATATTCTAGAAGAATCGCGCTGGCGTGGCACGTGAAGAGGAGAGCGTGAACGGTGATTTATTCGGGTTTTGAGGCTTTCTTCTTTATTCTGGCTTTAGCTGTTTCTGCTTCTGCATGTTTGAATTCGCTTTCTTGACCGTGAAGGTGAAGGCTTTGTTTGGGAAATGCGAAACTATGCGGTAAGTCGTTTTGTTTTGATGGAGTGTTTTAGCGCGCACATGGTGACGTGGAATGACAGGGGCGGCAATTTAGAGAACGACCTATTGAGTATTGAGCCCATTTATTTTGAACTTATTAAATTTTAAATTTATAATAAATTTATTTTAATTTTATTTCAAATAGAATTTTAAATAATTTGACTTTCATTAATTATGATAATTTATTTACTTAACTTCTGCTTAAATTAATTTAAAAATCACTTTAAAATATATTTATAATTGTTTAACTTTGAAACAGAAATTATTTTATCGCAATAAGATTTAAAATTATAAATAATTTATTGTGAAATTAATAATAAAAAAGATTTTAATCTTTCACCAAACATACAATTAGGGTAAGATATTACACTTTTTGAATACACTAAAACAGTTGATTCACATAATTAAATTGTAGCTATGCACTTAATAAGTAATTAATTTTGATCATTGATCAAAGAGAGGACTTCGACTCCATTACAGGAAGTTTATTAGAAGTAACGCAGTTGTGTTCTTTGATCTTTTCAATGAAACTCAGTATAGTCTCTTCGCTTTCGACATCTGTTAAGAGAATGACATAGAGACATTAGTCAATTTCATATCATGCTTAGGCTTAGGGACGACAATGTTCTGGCCAACTCAGGTTACTGACTAAAATGATATTATTTTAATTTATTTTTTTAAAATGATCTTATATTAATTTTGAGTTTTTAAAATTGTAAATCAAAATAATATTATTTAAAAAATAACTCAAAATGGCCTCCCATTAAAGAAAAAGTTCGAATTAAGTTTTAGGTCATCTTTTTAAATTTGAATTTGACTTGAAATTTAGCCGATTTAAACCTGATCTATTAATTCCAGTTCAAACTTATGATTAGTCCTTAAACTTAAGGCGGGTGTGAAATTTAGGCAACTTTAACCTAATCAATTAACTATAGGCTAAATTTGTTGTGAAAATCAACCGGATTAAAGCAGGTTCGCATCTAAATAGGACTGAAAAAATAACGAATAGACGCACAGATTTTACGTAAAAAACTCCTAAATCAGAGTAAAAATTACGGGTAAGGATAGAAGAATTTTACTACTAAAAAATTTGAGAATTATAAGGAGAAAAGCTAGCCCCACAAAAAAATACATATAATATTTGTGTCTATTTTTCTTTTTTCTTTCTCACCTCACGCCTCTTTTGTTGTTCTACCCATGCTCTCTCTTTGTTCATCTCCTGTCTATTTATGGGTAGGAGAATGAAGATATGGTTCGCCAAATTGGCCAACCATTCTTTGTTGTCTTATTAGGCTACATGTCAACCAAGTTTGACAATTCTCCCACTTGAAGATTTGATTAAAAATCAATCATATCTTTACACAATTCTTTCTATCTTGCCGCTTCATGTTGCTTACGTCTCTGTCAGGCCGCTTGAGGATCGACATCACATAAACTTGTCAACATTGATTGCTTTTGTCATAAATCTGTCAGGTTATCCATTGTATGAATTTTCTGCATGTTCACCGTTCTTTCTTCCACTTTCTCACGAACGAAGTGATACTGAACTCGAATATGCTTTATCTTTGAATGAAATGCTGGATTCTTTGCAAGATGCAAAGCACTCTGACTGTCACAATAAAGAGTAATATCCTCTTGTTTATTCTCAAATTCTTCTAATAACATCTTCAACCACACTGCTTCTTTATTGGCTTGTGTAGCTATTATATATTCTGTTTCTATTGTTGACGTAGCCACAACTGACTGTAGTTTTAAATCCCAGCTCACAGCTCCTCTAGTTAGTGTAAACATATATCTTGCAGGGGATTTACTTTTATCAAGATCACCTGCATAATCAGCATCAACATATCCTCTGACAGTAAAATCTAATCCTCCATAACATAATGCAACATCTGAGGTTCCCTTGATATATCTGAGAAACCTCTTAACAGTATTCTAATGCTCTCGATCAGGATTTGCAATGTATCGACTAACTACTCCCACTGCATGTGTAATGTCTGGTTTTGTACAAATCATAGCGAACATTAAGCTTTCCACTGCTGATGCATATAGTACTCGAGACATCTCCATCCTCTTTTCTTCATCGCTAGGACTTATACTTGAGGATAACTTGAAATTAACAAAATGCGGGGTATAAATTGACTTCCAATCTTGCATGTTGAATTGTCGCAAGATCTTCTTCAAATAATTCTTCTGAGAAAGTCAAATCTTTCTATTATTTCTGTCTCGGTGAATTCACATCCCTAGAATCTTGTTTGCTGGTCCCAAGTCGTTCATGTCAAATTTCCTAGCCAGCTGTGCCTTCAATTCTTTGATACAATCATTACTAGGGCCTGCTACCAACATGTCATCTACATACATCAGCAAGACTATAAAATTATCTTTCTTAAACCTCTTGAAATATACACAAGGGTCTGCATTCAGTCTGCTGTATCCAAGGCTCATGATGAAGGAATCAAATCTCTTATACCAACACCTCGGTGCCTGCTTTAAACCATACAGAGATTTGTTTAACCTGTAAACCAAGTTCTCTTTCCCCTTTTTCTTCAAAACCTTTTAGCTGGAGCATATAAATTTCTTCTTCAAGATCTCCATGAAGAAATGCATTTTTCACATATAATTGCTCAAGATGCAAGTCAAACGTAGCACACATCGCCAAGACTACTCGAACTATGGTGAGTCAAACCACAGGAGAAAATATTTCATCGAAGTCAATTCATTCCTTCTGAGTATATCCTTTTACCACCAATCTAGTATGATATCGCTCTACTTGGTCGTCACCACTCCATTTGATTTTGTAAACCCATTTATTGCCAATAAACTTTCTTCCTTGTGGTAGTGATACCATCTCTCATGTCTTATTCTTATGCAGAGCTTCAATTTCTTTCTGCATTGTTGTCATCCACTGAGATGCATCTTAACTATTCATTGCTTCTTGAAGATTTGATGGCTCTCCGTCCTCGGTTAAAAGACAGTATGTAATATTGCTCTCCATAATACAATCTGAATGCCAGCTCGGTGCTCTTCTTGTGCGAGTTGATCTCTAAGTATCTGAAACATCATATTCGACTAGTTTTTGCTCCTCGTGCTTTAGTGTAGCTTCAGAAGAATCATTTTGATCAAATTCCCTTTCCACTTATACTGTTGTAGTCTCTGAATTCTCTTATGAAGTGCTAACATCTTCTATGTTCTCTTGATCATTATCTTTCAGGAAAATAACATCTCTACTGATAATAATCTTGTGGGCAGTGGGATCCCACAGACGATACCCCTTTACTTCTTCAGCATATCTTAAGAAAATACATCTTCTGAATTTTGGATCTAATTTTGTAGTTTCTTGGGCATTGAACATCACATAGGCAGGACTTCCAAATATATGGAGGATGGAATAATCCACTAGTTTACCAGTTCACATCTTCATCAGTGTCTTCAACTTAATTACAGTTGATGGAGCTCAATTCACTACATAACAGATGATATTGACTGCTTCTACTTAGAATTTTTTATCTAAGCTTGCAGTTCTCAACATTGCTCTTGTTCTTTCCAACAGAGTTCTATTCATCCGCTCTGCTGTTCCATTTTATTGAGGAGTGTATGCCGTCGTGAACTACTGTTTGATGTCTTCTTGCTTGCGGAATTCATCAACTTCTTTACCAATATATTCGCCTTCATTATCTAAACTCAAACACTTGATCTTCTTATCAGATTCAAGTTCTACCCACGCTTTGTTAATTTTGAAAGTTGGAAACACATTTGCCTTCCTCTTAATAGGAAACATCTAACATCTCCTCAAATAATCATCAATGAATAATACAAAGAAATTTGCTCCTCTTAGGGACATAATTGGTGCTTGGCATACATCAAAGTGAATCAATTCTAGAATTTCTTAGCATCTGAACTTTAATATGTTAAACTTCAATCGATGTTGCTTACTCACAATGCAATGCTCACAGAAGGGTAGTGATACCTTTGTGAGACCTGGAAGTAGATTCTTTTTTGCAAGTATCTTCATTTCTTGTTCTGACATAAATCCAAGCTTTTTATGACACGTCATTGCAGATTTGTCATCTAGACTAGTCACCGCAACGGATGTCTCTCCTTCTTGCAAAGTTACTCCTTTCAGCATGTACAGATTTGCAACAATCTTCTCTGCTTTCTTAAATACCAGTGCTCCTTTAATCACTTTCATGATCTTGTTTTGAATCTCAAATCTGAAATTGAGATCATCCAGCTGTCCTACAGATAACAAATTTTTCTTCAGGCCCTCCACTTGTCACACTTTTTCAATAGTCTGAATTGTCCCATCATACATCTTTAACTTGATGGTGTCGATACCAACAATCTTCAGAGCTTGATCATTACAGCTGTACACAGATTCCCCAGAGATAAATTCATACTGATGGAACCATTCTCTTCGAGAGGTCATATGAAAAATAGCTTCTGAATCGAGAAGCCATACATCAACAAATCTTCTCTTACCTCCAATAGTAGTTGCCGCTTCACAGACCATTGTACCTCCATCATCTGAAATATTTGCCACATTTTCTTGAGGAATAGAATCTTTCTTATTCAGATTCCAACAACCATTCTTCAGGTGCCCTTTCTTGCCACAATTGTTGTACTTGAAATTTTTCTTACTCTTGGATTTTGATATATCATGACTATGACTCCCACTTGGGCCACGTTCCATTGATCTTCCTATCATCACCGCCAAGGCCTCTGCTTGTTGCGAATTTACCAGCCTGTCTTCTTTACTTTTGCGTTGACTCTCTTCTTCCAGAATATCAGCTGCAATATTGTCAAAAACTATAATGTCTGTGTTGTTTGTTAAATTGATAATAAGTTGATCATACGAATTTGGTAAACTTTGGACTATAAGTTCCACATGTTCACTTATCTCTATTTTGTGCCTCAATGATGTAAGTTGAGAAAATAAAGTATTTAAAATATTTAAGTGCTCCGCCACCGAAGTGAATTTCGCCATGCGTAAAGTGTATAGTTTCCTCTTCATAAAAATTTTACTGTGGAGTGATTTGACCTCATACAATTTTGTGAGGTGATCTCATATTTCTTTCACAGTCTTCTTTTCCTCTATGCTGGACAATACTTAATCAGCTAAAGCTAGGCAAAGATTAGCTACAGCATTCCCATCCATCTCGTTCCACTTTTCATCTGTGACTTCAGTTGGCCGTTCACTAATAGCTGCCAGACAATTATCTTTCCTCAAGATAGCTTTCATCTTCAGCTTCCACAATGAGAAATTGCTCCCATTGAACTTTTCAATCTTAAATTTTGCTATCATTGCTTCTATCACAAATAGAATTTAGCTTCTACTATTTTACGTGAATAGTATTCGTACGTATGAATAGTTTCGTATATATGAATAGTACCGTATGTGTATAAAATTGCACAGTTTAATGCAAAAATAAATGCATAAACAGTTGTCACCTTTTGTGACTACTGTTCGCCAACTTTTACTGTGCTCACTCATATTTCGAATGGATTACGCCAAAAAAAATCTTCATAATTTTCTCACCTCATTCTGATACTACTTGTTGTAAAAATTGGCCAAATTAGACCAGGTTCGCAGCCAAATAGGACTGAAAGAATAATGAACAGTCACATAAATTTTACGTGGAAAACTCCTAAATTAGGGTAAAAATTATGGGTAAGGATAAAAGAATTTTACTACTAAAAAATTTAAGAATTACAAGGAAGAAAACTAGACCAACAAAAAAAAAAATACATAGAATATTTTTGTCTCTCTTTTTTCCCTCTCATCTCACGTCTCTCTTGTTATTTTGCTCGTGCTCTCTCTTTGTTCATCTCCTGCCTATTTATAGGCAGGAGAATGAACATATGGTTGGTCAAATTGACCAACCATTTTTTGTTGTCTTATTAGGCATGTTAGGCATCGAATTCTCTTGTTGTTCTGCCTATGCTCTCTCTTTGTTCATCTCCTGTCTATTTATAGGCAGGAGAAGAAGATATAGTTGGCCAAATTGGCCAATTCGGTGCCTAACATACCTAATAAGACAACAAAAAATGGTTAGTCAATTTGGCCAACTATATCTTCATTCTCCTGCCTATCATGCCAACTAAGTTTGACAAGATTGAATCGTGAGTGAGTTGGGTTAGAATTATATGTTTTTGAGAATGAGTCGGGTTAGAATTACTAAGCCTATTTCGGTGAAAGACCAAAACCAAAACATATAAGTGATTGTAAGTAGTACTAACCAAGTTTTGGAACGACGTGTCCTTGTGGATGATAAACCACAACAGGATCCACAAATGATCCCACCAAATCTTCTCCTGCTTCCTTCAAAAAGTCCCTCTCTCCTGAGATATGTAAAAGCATGCAAAGTTAAGAAAAATTGAGCTGTGAATTCTTCTGTAAATTCTACAATTTCCTCTTCACAGGTCCGAACATGGTTTATCAGGAAAATGTTACAGATGCAAGTCTGGTTGATTCAACACTAACTGCATAAACTCTGTTGTTACCTATGAAGTGGAGAGAGGGGCACTCAATAGGACTAGAGAGGGCTTTCGCACCCAACTTTGGTTGCCCAAACTTGTATCCTGCAAACTTAGCCCCAGATATGAGTATCAGGAACTTCACTTTCGGTACTCTTGTGAAGGCCAAGCCCTGAGATTTTCACAAAAACTAGAATTACTCAAAACCTAAGTTTTGGTTTTCAGCTCCAGACCTTGGTTCTTGCCATATCAGGCACGATTAATAAGATTCCCAGAATTTTCTGTACCTGAGCTTGCAATCCTGGAAGAGCAGCTGATATGAATGCTCCCTGGATATCCAATTATGAACAGGAAAACAAAGACAGAAAACGAATCAAGTAAAAACCCATAATTTTGTATAAATCAAACATATAATTCACCTGGGAAAAACCAAGGAGTCCATCAAAAGGACCACGATTCAACATGTAATCTTCTATATACATCAAACATTCTTCAAAGTTTCGATACTCTCTGAAGTCCTGCCATAAACAAAACAGCCCATTCCCTTACTTGCTAAAAGAATCAAAGACAGGAAAGATAATATCCAGATTACTGACCTCACTGATCTGGTACCATTCTCGGTATGGAGGATCAAAGAGGCCTTCAACATCTGATTTGCCTCTGGCAGGGAAAGGGCCATCGAGGAAGTCAAGTTCCAGTTTTTGAAGAACAGCTTGAGGCCATCTTCCTATCAAAGTCCTGAGGATTACAGCACTTGTCCTGAATCCATGGAGACAAAGAATTTTGGGTTTCTTGGAATTCTCGATCTGGGCTTCCATCAACACTTTGACTTGTCCGTCTCTAGGACTCTGACCCAGTAATCTAGTAGATGATGTTCTGAAGAGTTGACTCGTTGGGATCATCAACCGAGAGGCGTGTCGCGGCAGTTTTAACAATGATACCACCAGCGTCATGATGAAGGTGCCTGACTTATTTATATGTAGTAAAGATTATTATGTATTAAATTGTTTTCACTTTTGTTTTTAATTTTCTGTTTTTTTTTAAAATGTAATAAAAATATGTTTTTAATTTTTCATTTTAGTTTCTTTCCATTTTCATAATTTGTAAAAAAAATAAAAGTAAACTTTTTATATTTTTTAATTGATAGTAAATTAAATTATAAAATATATATTATTAATTATTAATAAGAATTAAAAATAATTTAAATTATTATATATTTAACTTTAATAATTATTTATAAATAGAATTTAAATTTATAACATCTTCAAAATAAAATTTAATTTATAGATAAATTTAGTTAAAATATTTATTTTAATAAAAAATACATAAAATTTACAGACTACCACTAATTATCCCCGATGTCTACTGGTACCAAATGAGCCTATTTTTAGCATGTAATGCAATTAGCTTTTCCTACATGAATTGCATATTTTAAACGCAAGTATTGGAAATTGAAGTAAACAAATCGGACTTGCGTTGCAATTTCAAGGACGAAACTGAGTTCTCTTTGAAATCTGACTGGTACCAAAGTTACTTAGAAATGAACAAGGGATAAGTGTTTCAGTGCACAAGTAGTTTAAGTTGCAATCTACAACAAGAACAACGATACTTGGAGTTTGGAAAGATTCGTTTTTATAATAAAGAAATTGATTCACGTGGGGAAACAAAAAAAGACAGCATCAGAGTCTGGACTTTGTGCCTATTCATCTTCCCTCTGCTGTGAAATCTTCTGGATTTTGTCAATGAAAGAAGACATGATCTCCAAGTTCCTGCCTTCTGAAACTTAATTATCAATTGATCAGTACCGTAGCTCATGATCCATAATATGCAACAAAGAAAAAGGATTTGGTGAGAAATTTGGGTGATTTGAAACTAACCAAGTCTTGGTACAGTATGCCCCTTGGAGTGATGAATGACCATAGGATCAACAAATGATTCTATCAACAGCTTTCCTTCTTCCTTCATAAAATCCTTCTCCCCTGCATCATGTGTAAAAAACTTGTTTAGAGAACGTAGATACCATCTTTTGCAAGTAGCATTGGCAACAAGTCGGACCGCGACAAGGCTGAATCAAGGTCGGGCTGTGGTCTTCTACTGGGACTCTATCGTAGGCCTAACCCAACACGTTATCATCCCGACTTCAAACATTTATCTCAAGTTGCAACTCAACAAGGAAACAGAAGTCTACGTGTAGCTCAGATTTCAACGAATTTAACGAAGAAACATTAGCTAAGAAAAACCTGTGAAGTGTAGAGAGGGCAACTCAATGGGAGTTGAAAACGCAGCAGCAGCCATTTCTGGTGTTCCAAACTTGGAAGCTCCAAACTTGGCCCCTGATATGATTATTACGAATTTAATCGCCGGAATCTTGGTAAGCCCCACACCATCTCTCTGAATTCCAGGCAGAGAAGCTGTTAAAGCCGCACCCTATGCAAAGAAATCAAAGAGGAATCAGACACAAAAGCAAGAACATTTGATTCTAAAACACAAAACCTCCAGAGATGTAACACAAACCCACCTGGGAAAAACCAAGAACTCCATCGAAAGGTCCATGCTTTATCATGTAATCTTCTATGTAGTCTAGACATGCTTCAAAGTTTCTGTAAACACTGAAATCCTCATTGGATTGGAACCATTCATAGTATGGAGGATCATATATACCTTCAACGTCAGATTTTCCTTCAGCAGGAAATGGAGCATCCAAGAAAACAAGATCCAATCTTTGAAGAACGTTTTCTGGGAATCTTCCGATCAACTTCTGGATGATTGAACCGCTGGTTCTGAATCCATGGAGGCATAAAACTCTGGGTTTCTTTTGCTCTTCATTTCCCATTATCTCTTCGTCTGAAGATTCAGAGGATCTTGTTAGAATCACAAGGGCACATGTAAATTTCAGTCTCAGCGATCCTTTAGTTGGACTACCATTAATGTTTCACCTATCTCTCTGTTTGTCCTATAAAAGTCAACAGTTTCGTAAAATCTCATATTTTATCCGTTTTTTAACTTTAATTTGCGCCAGTAAAATCTCCTAATGCGAAATTTAACTTTTCTAAAGGGAAGAAATTTGCAATTTGCAATTTTTAAATTTGAATTAGGTAAATTTTTGAGTGCATATTGTTAAAGTATATGTTATGTATTTTATTATTAATTTTGATATTATTTAATATTTGAATTTGATTAGTTTCAAATCTTAATTGAAATGCCATTAAAAAAAAAATCTTAATTGAAATGGGATTTGATAATAATTATCTTCTTTTTAATTTAATTATGGTGTGAATAAAATAAACAACAATTTCTAGAAGCTAAAATCTTACAAGCTATCTTGGATAAGATTGGTAGCTGAATGAATGGAGAAAGAAATCTATCTAGTAAAAACTCCTTAAGTATCACGTGAAAATATAGCTAAATGGGTCTTCTACCAACACACTTCTTGGTTTTGTGTTGTTGACGTTTTTGGGGTTGTGGCCGTGTTTTTGTTTTTGTCCTTGCATGAATCAGCTGGGCAATTTTAATCTATACTTTAACGTCATTCAAGTTAGATTGGTTGGTTGAGTCTTTGGTCGTGAGTCTTCCTTGGGCAGTTGTTGTTGTTGTTTTTTTACTGTCGTGTATGTCTCGTGTTTTAGACATTTTTGTTGGTCAATATTTAATTGTGTTTTTCAAATTTTAAATAACTTATCAGTTAAGTTACGCAATTTGATCCAGATAAAGATAATAAAGTGGCCCAATAAATAATCTAAATCAATGGATCGAAACTCAGGTGAGAAATGGATTCCAATCAGTATAGACCGGACCCATATCAGGCCTGTGATGGAGAAGCCTGATATAGAAGCTATATATAAAGGTTAAGGTCTCTTGCAGTTGTTCATATCAATTGTAAGCATAAGGATTTTCTGACTCGTTAAGAAGGCTTGTGTTTTGAAAAAACTGTAGAAAGACGTTGACCGCATTCCGGTAAGGAGTTTCCATGAAGACAGCGGTGGATTCCCGCTCGTTTCGATTTCAAATGGCTAGTTTGAAGTTGTGGAACCGAAATCAGGTATTTTTTGCATTTTTTCATTTCTTGCTTTTTCACATTCAATTCGGTATACATAACTAAGGTATCGTTATGTGTTACACATGGTATTAGAGCGGTGACGTGATCGGGTGATTAAAAACGAAGATTTTTCAATTTTTCTCTCCATAAGGTTTTCGGAGAATAAAATTTGTTTCTCAGTCGTACGGAAATCTACAGTAATTTCCAAAACAGACACACATGCCTCGGGGTATTTTGGGTCAGCTTCTAAGTCCAAGAAATTTATATAGTGAATTTTTCATTTTTCTGGATTTATTACATCAGTAATAAATTAAAGTTTAACTTTAGGAAAAGGAGTTAAGGCGTTTTGAATCCGATTTCAAGTGAATTTTCATGTTTCAGACATCATATGAGGGAGATACTTCAAGTTTTTGTGTCTCGGGTATCATGTTCAGTATTCAGGATCGTATGATAGTTACGCGAAAAAGGAATTGAGACATTCTAAAGCTATTTTTGAGTGAATTTTCGTGCAACGAACTTGCCATAAGGGAGATACATGAGGCTTCGTGTCTCGGGTAATCGGTTTAGTATTTAGTGATGCACGTTAGTCGCTCTACTGAGATTTTTTCTTTGCGAAAGTCTCAAATGAAGTTTTCAGAGTTAATAGTTTGTATTCTGATCACTTTTATGTGGAGGTCTAATTGCATATATTATGTATTCAGTCTAAAAGTGTTTCATAATATATGTGATCAGATTTTCAGTAAAGATACTATTCAATGGCTTTGAGTATCGCTGTTGTCCTACATTTGTGTTGATTGAAACATTGTTATTTTGTAGTCACCTTTTTGGTCAACAAAATTAGTGTCACCATTGAAACCTTGTCTGGTTTCGATACAAAGAAGTGGCCGGAGGATGTATTGAATGCTGTGGAGATAGTTGTTAATATGGTCATACAGACAGATAGGCCATCTCCGCCTACATCCACAACCTCGAGAGTTCATAAAGTTACTTATAAAGCTTAGGATCGGTCTAACAGATTATATCTGATGACCATTAAGAGATCCATACCTGACCATCTGCTAAATGAACTTCCGAACACAGATATAATGAAGGAGTTTCTTGGTAATGTCTCCTAAAGGTACACAGTCTCAACTAATGTTAAAACAAGTGCCTTGATGAAAGAATTATTCTACATGAGGTATACAGAAGGAGGAGGAGTAATGGAGTACATATCAAGAATGTTTCATCTTCACAGTAGACTGAAGATGCTAAATATTCCTCTTTCTGATGTCTTTATAATTCACCAGACTCTGAATACATTCCCTTCAGAGTCTAGTAATCTGGTGATGATATATTATTCGCTGGATGAGGAATAAGACTTCAACACTTTGATAGCCCATTGCGTTGCTGAGGAGGAGAAACTCAAGTTTGCTACTGCTACAACCTTCGAAGCAACTAAAGGGAAGGCAAAGATGAAGCCTGCTAAGTTCAAAGGTAGAAAGTTCAAACCAGTGCTGGTAAAGGTTTGCATGACATAAAGAAGCCAGCAGTATAAGGCTTAGAAGGAAAGACTGTGACCATCAGGTAACTCCTTGGCTTATTAATTTATGAATCTAATTTAAGATAGTCACGTTAAATATTTGGTGGCTATATAGTGGAGCATTTGATCAAGGTGCTTCTACGATGCAGGGGTTCATATCTAGGATAAAGCCAAATAAAGGGAAGGAGAACTAATGGTTCATAGCAATGAAGAAGTAAAAGTAATATCTATAGGGAATGTATATACTAAACCTTGTTGTAAGGTTTATTTGGGTTTCACACGGCACATTTTATATGTGATCTTTTGATCAATTTTAGACAAAGAAGGTTAATATTTTGTATTTAATGCTTCTGTTATACAGTTGTTGTTTAATGCAAAACATAATGGTACAACTTTCTTTTTATATGGTTTGTATAGAATGTGTCTTACCCTAAATTAGATATATGCTTCTTTGTATCTTGCTAAACAAGCTATGAAATGACGAACCTTGATGAACGAAAAGTCATATATGGTGTGGCATAAAAGTTTAAGCCACATTGTCAGAACTAGGGTTGAGAGATTGATCAAGGAAAGCATTTCTCAATTCTAGATTATGATGATCTAGGAATATGTGCTGAATGTTGTAGGGGTAAGTTGACTAATAAGGATATTGAGGTCAACTCATGCTTTTGACTTGTTGAGTCTAATACATAAAGATATCGATAGACCTTATACAGTTGCATTGTGCAATTCTAAATGTATTCTGACATTTGTTGATGATTATTCTCATTTACAATTATGTGTTCTTGCTTAAAGACTAAAGGTTGAGAACTAATTGGGAACATTCATCAAGATAGTCGTATTTGACCGTAGAGGAGAATATCACGGCAAACATGGTGTTTCAGGACTTAAAAAGGTTTGTTTGCCAGATATTTGAAATCAGATGGAATAGTGACTTAATTCATTATGCTAAGTAGTTCTGAGCAAAATGATGTGTTGTCGAAAGGCATAACTACACCTTAAAGGACTTGAAGAAGTCGATGCAGAACAAAGCTATTCAACCTGATTATCTAGAAGTTTGGAAACTCAGTCTTGCACACATTCGTGTATGGGGCTGCCTTACTAAGATAGTATAATCCTTATAAAGAAAGATTGTATGCTCATCCTACTATTTAGTAAGATATCTTGACCATTTTAAGGCTACAACTCTTACTATATAGAAGGAGGGACTAGCATAGTGGAATCACAAACAGTTAAGTTTCTGGAATACAATGTTTATGATGATGGTGGGCCCTTTGACCATTCGGATGATAGCAGGGCAGATACTACATGTAACATCCCACCCCAGTCAGGAAGGGTAAAATAGTAAATTTGGCATAGGATGAGATGGATTGGAATGACTTAGGACTGTTCTTGCATAATAGGATTGGTACACAGTATCATTTGTGCACATGTAATAACTGTACATGCATACATGACATTCCCGGTTTTCGTGCCTAATGTAATTTTATTGTGATTAACGTGGTTATTGG
>JAOTBA010000205.1:2546997-2558997 GCA_025629845.1 Erythroxylum squamatum | reverse complement strand
GACTGACCAAGATGACAATTTAAGAGCAATATTGTATAGAGTTTGTCAATTAGCATATGCTCCACTTATATTAAACAGCTTTTTTAGTATTCATATATATTCTCATTTGTCTTAGAATGGTTTCGATGATTGTTTACTGTTTGAAAAAATGCTAGGAGAGTTGATGTTATGGCTTTCAGGTCTTGTCTATGAATCATCACTTTGGATTTCTCCTTCAAAAAGGGGTATCTGAAAAGCATCCAATTGAAGCATTAAGATGGTAATTTTGTATTGGTTTTGGATTTAAGAGTGGTGATTGCTTAGAAGGGCGGTATTTGGGACCTAACAAGTATAGCCTTCTGGTATTTTGTTCTTCTCTTATGAATGGACTGAGGTCCTAGCTGAGATTATTCGCACAGTCAGCAATGGGAGGCGCGAATCTTTCTTGATTAGGAACTCCTTTCAGATGATTATCTATCAGATCTGGCGGGAGAGAAATAGGGAACTTTACAAACAAACAGAGCGGCATAAAGATGAGTTAGCGGATTGCATCATTAACATGATCAGGGAGGTCATAATCGGGCATGGATTGCAAGCGCAGTTATGTTCGGCAATGAGAAGGCGCTGGAGTATTTAGACGTAACATGATATTGGCTATTCTGTGGTTTGCTTTATTGTGACTCTGGGTTTTCTGTGACTGTGGCCTGAAAGGCTACTTTCTCTTTTTGTCCCGCTTGTAGTGGCTTGCTGTACTTGTACATTGTATTTGTTGTTTTCTTTTATAATTCATATATCTTAAATTTTCAAAAAAAAAAAAAGTATAGCCTTCTGGTTCCATGTTCCTTCTCATTACTGTTAGGAAGCAGTAATAATATTTGAACTTGTAACTAATGATAAAGTATTAACAAAACAAATACAGATGTTCTCATGAAATCTAAGGTAAGGGTATATGTATCCAAATCTCTGACGTGCCATGAACATGTAAAGCATGAAGTTTAAGAAGATGAAGATGAATCATTGGTGCAAGGGAAAAAGAAGCAGAGTTTTAGTTCACACTATGTTGTGTACGATTCACAAACGCCTGATCAACTGACTATGTAACAGATAGTAAAATAAAAAAAGTAGAAAAACAATTTGTTCAGCAAAAGAGAAGAGCATATTAAACAGAACTAGTAGTGCAAAAAATTCGGAAGAAGAAAAGGTTAAACAATTTTCTCTGAGCAACATCTGATGTGAGTCATTTAGATCTTAATTTACAAGCACACCAGAAGCTCAAAATGAGTGTGTTGTTAGAATAGAAAGAAAATGTGTAAATATAAACAAGGAAAGGATTGACACCCTTGATTATGTGATCAATCCTTTCCTTATTAAAGCACAGTGATTAGCTTTGATAGCCTAGAATTATGGGATTACAGTCTATAAGATCATAATGTAAACGATATCGAAATATACACACCAATTCTGTCAATTATGTTCTATTTCTTCTACGATTCTTCAGTATATATATATAGTAATCAACTAATGAAATTCGGACAAACTCCCATCTGAAAGAGATTAAAATTCCATGTCTTCCACAGAAAGAACAAAAAGAAAAAGGAAAACCATTATTTGCTCAACTACCGAAGTAGTTGTGCCTAAATGAGTTGTCTCTACCATCTCAGAATTTATACATAAGCAGACGGACACGAATTTCTCTTCTTGAACATAATGTTATTGATTGATTCTGACACTTGAAAGTGATAAAAGTGCTGGAAACTTATTCATATCTTCGTCACTTAGTCACATTATATAACATTTGATCGTACAAAATTGTACAGCTAACTTCGTGAAAAGTCTGTTCAATTATCTTCAAAAGGATAAAAAGTATCAATCCTTGTTGTGGTAAGGGATCTTTAAATATGTACATTTCAAGCTTAAATCCGTATTCAAATTGTGCACTTAACATTCTAATATTTTACTCTATAATATTTCTGAAAAGTTCGTGTGTTAAGAAGTAATAAGTCTTTTAGAGGCATCCTTGCTTTTCATCATGAAACCGCTCAATCAATCTATCATAACCATGAGATACAAACCTGAAACCTTCAGTTCACCACTTGAGCTTTGATGGTGACAAATCTTTGTCCTTCACGTTTGACAAATTAAGCTTTTTGTGTTGATATATGAATCAGAGATAGGGTTGCAAATGAGCTTGGTGCTGGGAATGGAAGAGGAGCCAAGTTTGCCACAACAGTAGCAGTGCTTACATCAGTTTTTATTGGCCTTTGCTCTGGCTATTGATCATTATATATTTATATTCCACGATAGATTTGCATGGTCTTTTTCTTCAAGTGAAGCTGTCCTTGAAGCAGTCAACCAGTTGTCAATCTTATTAGCTTTTACTGTTCTACTCAACAGTGTTCAGCCAGTTCTGTCAGGATTTGGGGGATTCTTGTTTTAGCTTTCACTACAAGAAAAGCAGGAATTAACGACGGTAGATGGAAAAGAAACTGTTGCAAATTACCAACGGATATCATATTTCCAGCCGAAAATTTGTAAGGAAAAATTTCGTTTAGCAGCGGTAGTAATATCTGTCGCTAAATACGGAGAAAAATCAATTTGCAACGGAATTTAGCGACGATATCAAATGCCCGTAGGTAAATAAGGTGGGAATTATTGGTGGAATAATAAAGTTTTGAGTTTGCCGACAAAAAATTTCCGTCAGTAAAATCCGTTGGTAAATTTGCAAGGAAAACGTCGCCGTCTACTTCAGGTTTAGCGATTTTAAGTTAAAGAAAACGACGCCGTTTGATTTAACACCAAACAACGTTGTTTTGTTTAAGTTAAAATAGACCCGAAGTCCCCCTCCTCCCCCCACTGTTGGCTCCTTATTTCTTCTCCCCCCCTGCCGCGTCTTCTGCTTCGTCGATTTCTCCTCTCTCGTTTGTCGTCTGTCGTCGGCGTTGTCGTCATTTCATGCTGCGTCTGGACCTCGTCCTCTTCTCCAGCCATTGTTGTATTTTCGTGGAGGTATGCATGTCACGGTGGTTTTTTGTGATCATTTGATTTGCTTGCGTATTTGATTTGTTTCGTTTGTTTTGGTATTTTGTGATTGGAAAAAAAACATTTAAGGTAGAAATGTTAGTGATAGAAGGGACAAGACATGAATTTGGTTGTGATGTTGAGATGAATTTTTGATGCATATAAGGTTATTGATAAAATATTTGTTCTTTGAAAAAATATTTTTGTGTGACTATTTGGGTTCAGTCTGTTTTGTTAAATTGTTCCTTAACTATTTAATTGTTTCTTCAATGTCTAGCTTGGGTTTGTGACCAGAGAGATTGTCCCATATATAAAAGAAGCTTCTTAAGTTGAATATGAACCCTTTACAAGCATCACTTTGAATGATAGCTATTACATAGTTAAATTAACTATTTTTTCTATACTTGCAATTAATGTCTGAACATTTTAGTAGTTATAGACAGCACTATGGCAGTGCCAATTGTACTACCAAAACAAATATTTTAACCATTTTCTACTTTTCTCTTTAGGTCATTACATACATTGTCTTTTACTTATAGAATTTTTTTTAGAGTCTCATAGTTGTTGGTTTTGGTTTTAAATTTCCATATATTGTTACCTTTTAGAAATTGAGTGTGAGTCCATTAAATCTACAATAATTTTTGTTATGTAAAAAGTTTCAATATTCTCTCAAATACGATGCAATATACTCATAGTTTTGATTGAAATTACACTTAGCCCTCTTTGGTACCTAAAGCATCATTTATCAGTCCATTTAATATTGGTACCTGAAGCATCATTCTTCTCACTGCTCCAAATGAAATTCCTGAGCATTCTTTCAATATATGATTAAAGAGAGAAAAGATGAGTAATCTACTAGATAAGCAGGATATTCAACCCAAAGACTATGCAGTCTCTTTATAAAGAATAAAAAACTACTATTTTAGTGCCCAACCCTTTTGTGGATTGATTTAAAAGAGGGGTAGACAATCTTTAAAATGGATATTGGTTATTGTTATTGGGATGGCAAGATACTATCAAGGAAGTTCTAGGTGTTTCAATTCTGATAATAATGAAAGTTCTTTAGTTATATTTGTAATTCCAATACAAATAAAAAGCTATTTTTGTTATCCTTAGTTAATAGACATGCAATTTGTTGAATTTTATACACGGAGGTCTAAAGCATATTGATTATGTATTGGATTTATAAAGCAAGAAAAGATCATCTACAAAAAACAATCTCAATAGAAAAAGTATTTTTCCTTTATAATGATAATAAAACTTCCATTCCTATTCAATGTTCTTATCCATTGCTCGATTGACAGCTTTAATACATATAGTAGAGATATGGGAGAGGATGATGCCCTTGACTTTATTAAAGAGTCGGGTCAGTTCTTTATTGACCAAAACACTAAAAGATATTGTTAAGATAATTGTTATAACCATGTAATGAAAGAAGAGGGAAGTCCAAAAGCTGTTAAGATGTTACAGATGAAGCTCCAAACTAAGTAAATCAAAAGCTATAGAAAAATATATTTTCAAAGTACAACTTTTGATATATATATCTTCTTATGGTAATTCTTGAAAATTCCTAAGTTAATAAGATATTGTGCCTTATATTGTGATAGATAAGGGGTAAACAATTGTCAAAACAATTGAAGAAGGAATGTCTAATAGCTAAGGGGTAAATAATTGTCAAAACTATTGAAGAAATGAACTAATCAGTATATATGCATATTGACTAGCATATTAACTTACCACTAGATTATGTAAACTTTTTGAGTGAAGACAAGCATAGTTGATGTCCTTCATTATAGCACTCATTCATCTATCCTTCTCTTATCTTCTACGTTTCAATTAGTCAATTCTTTAATATTTACCACCTTTAAATCAATATTGCTCACCATTGATCATGACATGTTTGTTTTATATGATTGTTTTAATATATCCCACTTTCTAAACTGTGAACAATTTTTGCTTGGTTGTAGGAACTCATTTGTTAGCAGTACTTCTATTTTGAAGGAGATTGAAGAGAAGCTTTAGCAGGTATTCAAATGCCATTCATTTCCTTTTATTTTTGACAATGTCAATAATGATTTCCCATACATTTTTAATCGAATTTTTATTAGTTTCTATATTTTGCATTCTAGCTCCGTCATCATCCTCCTTCACGTACTTCAGGAAGATCCTTCTGCATGTCAGTTGAGGCAAGTGATTTTGTTATTTACTAGGTTTTTGTGTACTTGGTTTAATTTGGGTATTTGTTTGTGGTTTGAATTTCCTACATTTTTAATGTAAATGGCCTGCACCAACCGAAACTTATTTATGGTATGAACTTCGGTTTATCAATGAATTAATATAGGATGGGTTTGACGTATATTATAGTTCCAATTATCTTAATTATGTCAATCCGTTATTTCATTGATGCTCTCTGAAATGATTAGGTTCTCTTTACTTTTCATGTGCGAATTTTTACACGCATCTTTTTAAATATAATAATAATTTTCTTCTAAACATATTAAATAATTTTTATATTTTACAATAATTTATTAAAATAAATATTCATATTTTTATCAATACTTATTATATTTGGCACTAGTATATATTTAATTTAGGTTAAATATCACATTAATTCTCATCTAACATATATGATTACAAACAAAAAAATAGATCTTCAGTTAAAAAATAATTTTGATCTTAACCCATAAACCTTAACCCATAACCCGTGATGCAGCTCCCGTGAGGCTTATCGGTGAAAAATACCACGAGCCTAGGAGTCACAATAAGAACTTGTTCTCTTGATTCACTAGTCTTATCTTTGGTGATTAATTCAATTAGTTAATCCTTAAGGGATGCTATGCGAAGTTCAGATGTTTTGTAATCTTTAGCGATACATGAATGATACTAACTATGGAATCACTATTTTAAATTAACAGTTTTACATAAATAAGTAATGTTGATAGATCTTGGATGTATAGACGATTAACACCTGATGGTTTCATTAATCCTGAGTTTGTTTAGGGAGTTGAAGCTTTTATTCATTACGCATGTTTTCAACCTGCGTATATGGATGACCCAAAGATAAGATGTCCATGTAAAAAGTGCAAACACATCTGTTTCCTTCCTATTGGTAAAGTTAATGGGCATTTGCTGAGAAAAGGGTTTGACTCCAATTATTTTGAGTAGACACAACATGAGGAGCCATTGATTTGTAGCACCTCAAGGGGTAATCAAATACAATCTTCTGTGAACTGAAATGAGTTTGAAGCGGGGATTGGATTTAGAACAAATAATATGGATGGAAATGAAAATCCTTACATGCAAATGGTTTATGATGCAGCCGGTTATACCTTCAGAAAAATATGAAAAATCTTGAAGAAAAAGCAAAATAGTTTTTTGACCTACTACAATCAGCTGACCAAGAATTGTGGCCAAATTGTGAGATAATGACCCAATTGTCTTCAATTGCTCGAATATTAAACATAAAATCTGAAGGGCATATTTCGGACCGTAGTTTTGATAAAATTCTTCAATGGTATAATGAATTGCTACCTCCTGATCATAGGTTCAAGCCTAGAAAGCGTTCTATGAAACAAAAATTAGTACCTTGGAAGCGGATGTATTATTTCCCGCTAACTCCGAGACTTTAAAGACTATACGCTTCTGATGTTACTGCACCTCACATAAGATGGCATAATGAACATGAACAGGAAGATGGAATAATGAGTCATCCATCAGATGCACTGGCACGGAAGCATTTCAATGACACTCATCTTGAGTTTGCAGCTGAAAGCTGAAATGTTAGGTTGGGATTGTCGACGGATGGATTCCAATTTTTTGTCAATCCAGCCAACAATATTCATATGGTCAATCATAATTACTCCTTATAATTTTCCTCCACTTCATACGCTAATGATCGTTTGCCTTCTATGGCCGATCTTCTGCTTCAAGGTGTTTAGTATCATCTGAACAACATCACTTTCCTTATTATGTGCATCTCATTTCCTTTTATGAAGCTATTATATATATATTCACATTTGATGGTATATACTGCATGTTGTTTTAAGCTTCTTTGAATCTCGACGATCACATGTATGCCCATGGAGGCGGGAGCTCCATCATAACGGTTCGTAAAGGATTGGGGAAATCGGATGTTTTGAAAAATTTGTCAATTCCACAGACCTCGTCTGGACATTTACGTATTCATGTCACTCCAATTTTGGTTCGTTTAACGGTTTTCTAATATGACAATGTTTAAGTTCTATACTGACTATGTTTTAGGTAAACCATTTCGTATTGGTAGTTTATCTGGAGAGTTTGTCTTCCATACTAAATCTGGTGACTCATTCACTGTATCCTTTACAAGTTTAGCTATAGCGGAAATGCTGTTGCGAGAAGGTGTTTAAAACCCTACACCTGAGGGAAGAACTATCACTGTTTCAATTGGGCGTTTGAACATGTCAGGACCCTTCTTGGGAATCCAAACATTGGGGACTCATTTACCTTTACAGACTCTCATGTTACTTGGAATCCAAGAAAATAATTATATCATTGTCATTTATAGATGCAATACATTGGACTCAGTTTTAAAGTTGATTTATTGTTGTATCTGTAAGAATTTGTCAAACAATCTCCCTACTAGTTAGGGGTTAAGTTACGTCCTATTGAGTGTGGGCTATTATTGTTCTTGTTCTATGACTGTAACAATTGTTAACCTTTTAATTCAAAGTTTGTACTTGAATATGATATTCAACAAATCGCTTTATTTCCTTTTGAATATATTGTGTAAAATATTGACTTCAAATTCCTATATTTCTAGGAAATTCAATAAACAATGAATTTTAGGTAGAAATATGCTACCAAAGAGACAACGTGATGTAATGCGACCTAGGTTCAGACAACTATTCGGAGGTATTTACTGTGAAGGTGAACCATCACAGTCTGCAGCTGCAACTAAATCACCTCCTCCCCCTCCAGGGCTTACAGTTACAAATGACGCATCACCTACTGTTCCTCATGCTACACCATCCACCACTCCTACATCATCCACTACCCCTATATCGGATGAAGGAGATAGTTACCAGCCTGGAGCTGAGGGACCTGATGGAAGAATTTACATAATAATTGTCAATAATCTGTAAGTGAAATTACATGAAACACTATATGTTTATAATTAAGTTATAGGTTTAAATTTTTTCCAGTGGTATAAAATTATTTGTTCTTATATTAGGTTGATTCTGTCTGGACCGAACTCTAGAAATATGACATCTAAATTTAAGGAGAAGATTGATCCTGAGAGTTATGTATGAAAGAATATCTCTCAGGCTACAAAGGTATTTTACTTTCAGGAGTTTGAGGTACAATAAAAAATTATTTTCTTTTTAATTGATTTGTAAACATTAATTAGATAAATATTATTACATTATATGTATTTATCAAAATTTTTCCTTTTATTTCAGAAAGAATTTTTCTGGGATTCTGATTTTGACGTGGTCATACATAAAGCATGGGAGAGATGAGCACGTACACGTTATTGTGACTTTATTGGTGTGATATACAAGGCTGGTGTACGAACGCCTTATATTTATGAGAAAATATGGAGTCGTTGGCAGGAGTATTGGACATCACCTGAGACAATGTCCATCTCAGAGCGTAACTCGACCAACAGACATGGAGGACCGGGGGAAGAGAATCTTCCCATACATACGAAAGGATCAATTACCCACCACGAGCATGCAGAGAGACTTGTAAGTATCTAAACTTTACACTTATATTCTAATTGTTTTACTTTGTTGTATTTAAATTTAAATTAATGTGTGAATGTTGGAATGAAAATATGTGTATTATGGATAATGATAATGGTATAAATGTTTGGTGCCATATATGGTTGTGTTGAGTTATTTTCTTTGTTCAACAGGGGGTAAATATCATAAAATTAGAGAAACTCTGTCAAAATTTTTATAAATTCTAGTTCACTTATAACATTTTATTCTTATGCAAGAAAAGTCTATGGGCATGAGGCCTACACCCCGTCAGCTATTTTTGCACACTCACACTAAGAAGCATGACGGTGTGACATTCGTCAACCCCCGATATAGAGAACTTATTGTATGTGAAATTTATGCTTTAATATTAATTCTTAATAATTATCACTTATTAATATAAACATTGCCTCCTAATAGGACCAAATACAAGAAAGCATTCAGCGATAGTCTCAACATGAACAAGCTGTTGATAAGAGTCAGACATATCTTGATGTAGTGGGTGGTAGGGACCATCGTGGGAGGATCTTTGGGCTAGGTTCATTTGCGAACACATATTATTCGTAATCTTTCATGTCCAGTACAGTAACATCTAGTAGACGGCCGCAAACTAATGAAGTCAATCAGCTTCGGATCACAGTGGAGACATTGATGGACTACATAGCTCAGCTGAGACATGAGGTGGATGAGTTGAAGGCGAGGGGTAGCACCTTAGAGCACCCGTGGTCACCAGGAGAATAGGATTGTTGTAGTCATTTGCTTTGAATTACAAAGTCTTATTATGCACACTATAATATTTTTATTATCAATTAAGATACTTTTAATTTTACATGCTTAAATAATTCATAACTGTTGAAATTATGCAAGTAATCATAAGATCATGAAATAAAATTTAATGTCGAGATTTTTTTTAATTTTCTTTACCGATGGAAAATAAAAGTTCGTCGGTAAAATGCACTATATATACCGACAGAATACCATAAACCGTCTGTAAAATGTCAGATATTTACCGACGGTTACTCTTTGTTCTGTTAGTAATATTGTAAGTCGTCGCCAACTTAACCGTCTGTATACTCATCGAAGGTCAATCATAACCGTTGGAAATATTACCAACGGAATAACCTGTACCATCGAAAAATATTCCGATGGAAAGGAAAAGTCCGTAGGTAAATTTACCGACGGTTCACAGCAAATCTGTCAGTAAATTTATCGACGGTTACAATCATTCGTCGGTATATTTACAGACAGTTACATAATATATCCATCGGTAAATTTACCTACGGTCGTTTTAATGATGCCATTGTTCGTCGGTTGATTCTGTTGCTAATTTATATTACCGACAGATTCCACACGTTTTTCGTCGCTAAACGACATTTTTCTTGTGGTGGCTCCAGCCAGGGAAATTTGATAGAGATGCTGTTTTGACATTCAAAGGGTGTCATGTTAAACAAAAGTCGGGATCAATGGCTAATAAAAAGGTGGTGGAAGGCTTAGGTTGTGAGGGTTTCCACATAGTTGCCAACCTCCAGGAGTTGAATGCTCAATCCGGGCTAATGTCAGATCTCAAATGGAGAAACCAAAGAAGGTCCTGGTCACCAATGCTTCACGTAAGGTTTTTGAAGGTTATAGAGTTTCTGGGAGGATCACAAAGTGAGTGATTGCCTTTTCTTAGTTCCCTCAACTTCTAACTTTATCTTACTCCTATGAATGCAATTCAGTTTCACGTATGTAATGGCTACACCAAAAAAAAAGAGAAATCACGAAGGTTGAAGGGCTAACCAATGACCAAGTTAAGAGTCATTTGCAGGTCGTAGAACATGGAGATTTATTTTGAATGTTTTGCTGATGATGCTTGTTACCTATGACATTACTAATCTTTTTGGTTGTTTCTTTCTTTTACATTAAAGAAATACCATATTCACAACAGAAAAGTTTCAAGAGCCAATTTCGGCCTAGCTTAAGAATTCCTTGGAGGAGTTCTGTGATTTTTATAGTTTCTTATTAATGACGTTTTTCATAGAGTTTTGGCCATGGAAACCAGGAAATAGGACTAGTTTATACATATATATTTCCCTTTTGAAGACTTTGAAACTCAGTTTTTTATAATGGTAGGAGAAGAAAGTTTGGTTGGTAGCAGGCAGAAAGTTTTAAGGGTCTTGGAACTGTAGAGCTTAAATAGAATCCAATTGACGAGTGCCTATACATTTATGGCTGGTTATTCTGTGGAATGTATACTAGCAACATGGTATATTTTAATTATTTACAATAGAGATGAAGAGTTGAATTTCTATTTTCATGTTACAATAGAGATGAAGAGTTGTGTTAGGATATTTACTATGTCACACAGTCGGAGCAAACATATTAAATATCACTTTATCAAGGAGCAAGTAAAGAACAAAGTTGTGGAATTGGTATATTGCAAAACAGAAGAGCAATTAGTAGATATTTTTATATAGCCATTAAATAACGAAGTGTTCCGCACACTGAGAGAAATGCTTGGCATGAGAAGTTAGGTTTGAGGGGGAGTGTTAGAAAATACAAACCCTCCTTCATTATGGATAATTATGTAATTATGACAAAAGATAAGGTTTGGGTTGGAGAAAAAATCTAGTGATGATGTGGAAATTTATGGATGAATTTAGAAGCTTGTGGAAGAAACTTATGGATAAGGATGAGTTAATGGATGTGTCAAAGAAGTGGACAAATTTTATTTAAAGTCGTTTAGCATGTATATAAATATGTGTTCTTGTAATCATTTACATGCATGAGAAAAAATAGAGTATTTGAAAAAGAAGTGTTTTTTAGAGCCGTAGCTCTTTGTGAGAAAGAAATATTGAGAGGAAAAGTGCAGTAGCACTTAGAGAGAAATATTTGTATCTTTTGTGTGCCTTTTGCACTCATAAACTTTGTTATCAATACAAATATATATTTTGTGAAAGTTATTTTATTTGGAGCCCATCAAAGCTTCCAACAAGTGGTATCAGAGCATAGGTTCGTTTGTTCGTGAATTGGTGAAGCGATGGCCAATATGATTCAGCCTCAAGTTTCGAAATTAACAAAGACAAATTATGGGAATTGGAGCATCCAAATGAGAGTGATGCTTGGTTCTCATGATTTATGGGATATTGTCGATGATGGATATACTGAGCCCATATGTTGGACCCCGAACTTTTGGTAAAAATTAGAAATATTAAAATGATTTTTAATGAGAAAGAAATTGGTGAGAAAATTTATGAATTTAAGGAAATTTGATGAAATTAAG
>JAOTBA010000205.1:2517947-2535906 GCA_025629845.1 Erythroxylum squamatum | reverse complement strand
GACAGTGGATGGAAGTTATATAGCTTTCCTTCTTATTATTTGTTTTCTCTTCCTCCATCAAAGTCTTTAGATTCTTCCCCTTTTTCTCTTGTTTCCTGTCTTCATCTTTATCTCCATGTTCCTCCTCATCATCTTCTTTTTCTTCTTGTTCTTGTTCTTCTTCTCCTTTCTGTTTTAGCCAGTTCTTTGTAGGAACAGACCTACACATTATGAGTAATAACGCATTTGGAAGTGGAACAGATGGTGCCATAGCGAGAGGCTGATCTTCGTTGCTCATGAGGTGTTGGTCGTCCTATTGGCTGCCCCATCTGCTCCTTAAGCTTTTCAATAACAATGGAGTTAAAAATTAAATTGGGTGGGTACTAGGTAAAAAATTAATAAAATTTTTGTATTTTTATTTTAAGAACGTGAGTTTTACATTGACACATCAGCTTTGACATAAAAAGTAGGATTCATAAAATCAATAAATTAATATTAAAAATTTTCAAGTCTTTATTGGCATGTTAGAAAATTGATTTTTATCATTTTGGGTTTATATTTAAACGCTTTCCAAATATTATGCGTTTATTTCCAAATATTATGCGTTACATGTTTCCAATGTTTAAATAATATAAAATATACTAAGTTACTAAATATTTTAATCACAAAAGTTACTAATTTTATAAATGTTGAGAATATAACACCTTATTTGATTATCTAAAATTTTAGTATAGTTAATGTACTACTATTTAAACAAAATAACTAAGAATAGTAGACATGTGTAAGGACATGCTATTAGTAATAGCTTAGTCACAATTTTATTGGTGTTTTCATTTTAATCAATTAAGGCCCATACTTAATTAATTAATTGAAAATCCAAACACTCATGAACTTAAAACTTCCAACCCCCAATCAAATAAAAAATTTAAGTTCAAGTACTTTTTTATAAAAATAAAATTATGCATCTATTTACTTTAAATACACCATATAAAAATTATGCACCCTAACATTTAAGCCAATTCTGTAACTTTTGAAAATTTCCCTCTATTTAACGAAATACAGTTTTTCAAACATTGAAGAGAATATAAACACAAAATTTGAACTTTGGAATACTTAGCTGATACCAAGTAAATTAGTAAATTTCGATATTTTGACAGTTGAGTATTAACTCTAAAATAAATTGATACGTGGGTTTGACAATAAAATAGTGTCATGATTAATTTATTTTTATTTTAATCTAAAATTTAAAAATAATATTATTTTATTTAAAATGATGTAATTTTACTTTAAATTTTAGGTTTAACTAATTCAGGTAATTCAAACCCGAATGTAATATAAAGTTTAATCAACTAAGTGCTTATTTGGTTGAGCTTTTGGGGGATCAATATGTATTTTTTTAACCACAAAAGTCTTTTTTTTAAGAAAAATGAATGTTTGACTGAAAAATAAAAAGTACTTCTTTAATAGATATAGCTTTTTTGGTAGCAAAAATATAGCTTTTTAAAAAACTCAAATTTGGAGCTTATAAAAAAAGTCTCTCAAATGGTTTTTCTAGGTAAAATTTTCAGATAAATTAATGAGTCTATTTTTAGTCCCTTTTGCCCTTATGTTTTATACATAATTCCCACAATATCCACAAACTCATCTTCACGTTTATCTTGTAAACTTATTTTCTGTAATCTCTTGCGCAATTGTTTTATTATGTATTTAACTATTTACTCAACTTGAATATTTATTTTGGGATGTATATAATATTATTTGTCTTTTTTATATACTTTAATATTTATTTTTGATATTAGTTTTACTTATGTTATAATTCATATAAAAGATTTGGTTAGATATATTTTCATTTATATTTCATATGGTTTAAAATTATATAATAATTAATATATTGTAATTTACATATTGTTTAATATATTTTAAATAATATTTATATACATAAATAATTTTTATTATAAAATAAAATATAGTTAAAATTAAAAGTGTCTTTTATTTTTATGTTGTCAAGTAATCTATTGTATGAAGCTCTTTAAAAAAAATTATTTTTTAAATAACAATCAAAAATTAACTGGCTTCTTAAAAAAGCTCTTCTCAGAAAAGCTTTACTAATAAATACTCTACTGAAATAAGCCTATCCAAACAGACAATTGGCTCGTGTTTAGTTTAATCCGATTCGACTTCAATAAAATTAATTCAAATTCAGATTTGGACCCAAGCATAAATTTTTGAGAATCGGATCCACTTAGACGCCGAATCCGATCCGTCACCAATCTTTTTTATGCTGCTAAAATTTGATTTTAGCTTAAAACTAAAACGCGCCAGAATAGAGCAATCTCATTGGTCCTACAATCAAAACACGGATCGCAATCTGTGCGCCTTTCTCTAAACAGCTAGTGACTGTAGATTTAATTTAAATCTACGGATCAGATTCTTCCCATCTAAACGCTCAAAGTTCCAACCAAGTACTTCGCCTCCCACCTCTCATCTATAAAAGAACACCGTCATTTTTTCCCACTAACCACAGATTTTCCATAGCTTTCTTGCTCTTTCTCGGTATCAAAAAACGTCTCTTAACTTAATTCTCATTTCTTCCAATGGCTCGTACCAAACAAACAGCACGAAAATCCACCGGCGGCAAGGCTCCAAGGAAGCAGCTTGCCACTAAGGCTGCGAGGAAGTCGGCTCCGGCCACCGGAGGCGTGAAGAAGCCTCACAGATTCAGACCAGGAACTGTGGCCCTAAGAGAGATCAGGAAGTACCAGAAGAGCACGGAGCTGTTGATCAGGAAGCTTCCGTTCCAGAGACTGGTTAGGGAAATCGCCCAAGACTTTAAGACTGATTTGAGATTCCAGAGCAGCGCCGTCGCGGCTCTTCAGGAGGCAGCTGAGGCGTACCTTGTTGGGCTGTTTGAGGACACCAACTTGTGTGCAATTCATGCCAAGAGAGTTACTATAATGCCTAAGGATATTCAGCTTGCTCGTAGGATAAGAGGCGAAAGGGCTTAATTGTTGGGTTGTTTTGGGGGGTTTCAATCTGTGCCCTATGCTCCTTCCTTTCGGATATTTACTTTGTATCTTAACTTTTTAAAAGTTTTTTAGGTTAGTACATGTTGTTAAGAGCGTTTTAACGTGGAAATCAATGGAAGTGTAGTGGTTTGTAGTACATGTGTTTGTCAAAAGTCCTCTCGTACAAGTGCATCTTTTTTAGTTTCAATCTCTCGTGACCCAAATTCTTCTAAAATCTAAACCTGTCAGAATTTGATTAGTTTATGATGACCGATTTCTATTCTCTAGCATCCTCGCACTTAGGTCAAATTCCACATAGGTCTGTCTTTGATCTTTAAATCACGATTTGGAATCTGTTGCAGTGTTTGATGAGGAAGACGAAGCTCGCGTGAGAAATTGTGGAAACTCTCTCTGAATTTAATGTCGAATTATTCGCTTTTTATTATCAACAGAATCAGCAACAACGGGGTTTAGAAAATGCCTTCTGGTCCAAAAGGGTTTCCTATTTTCGGTAGACTTCACTTGCTGGGAGAGTTCCCTCAACTTGGCGGGTTACTGTTGTGGTTAACGAGGTTATGGAATTAGCTGCACTTCCCATCTTGGTGGATTACATTCCACAGGCTGCGCAGCTTGATCTTCAGAGTCTTAGCGAATGACATACATGAACGAAAACAGAACCAAGGACTTCGTCGAGTTGGGACGATCAATCTAGTTATTGTTTGTCCCTTGCAGGACATGCTTGTGGCTTCAATGGACACTTGAACTACAGGAGTGGAGGTGGCACTATCAGAACCTTCTGATAATGAGTTGGAAGGCTTAAGACTACTTAGACATGGTTATAAAGGAAACTATTAGGCTCCACCAAGTTGGCCCATTGTTTCTCCATATGTCAAACTGAAGATACTACCATCAATGGCTTCTACATACCCCAAAAACTCGCATTTTCATCAGCAGTTGGGGCCATCAGGAGAGACCCAATAGTCTGGTCAGATGCAGAAAAGTTCCAGCCAGCGAGGCTTATAGGGAGTAATATAGATGTCCATGGACAGGACTCTCCCATATAAGCTTCAGAGGAGAAATCTTAGAAAGAAGACGATGAGGAACAGAATAAAGTAGAGTATTACTGTGGTCATCTTAATGTTGCAATCTAAGGGGTCATTCTTAAATAAAATGAGCTACATCTCTGCCAATGTGTTGTAAAATTTGGACAAGTTAGCATTCAGCTAAGACATTCTAAATTGAATACCTCTCTTACATCCAATAAAGCTCTCATAGCATTTGATAATTATTGCTAATCAAAATTTCAAGATACCCTATAAAGGCAGGGAAACTGAACCCTACTATCCCATTCAATAATACATAAGCGGGCCATATACTGACCTGTAAAATACTGATTTAGGAAAAAAAGAATAGGTCTAGTGGCAGTTGATTCTCATGTTTCTTGTAAAGACATCTTCTGGAGGAGAAATGTTCACCTCTTCTTGTTTTTCTTCCTTGATTTAACTTGCTTCTCTAAACTCCTCAGTCTTTGACTGATAACTGCAGACGAAGATAGTTTCTGATTAGCAATCTTTGGTGGTTCCTCACATGATAATGAGGTAGGTTGTTGCTTCACTGCTGTGGATTGTTTGAGTGCCGCAAACAGATTCAAGGAAGGCTGTGGGGAAGAAGTGGGAGGCGCTACTGGAATTTTAGGAATACCCAAGAATTCTTTCACCGATGGTGATTTTAGCACTGAAATTATGATTCAGATGAAATCAGATAACAAAGGAAAGAAGTATGGGTGTATGCTCATGTTAACATTCTGGCTGTTCTTTGAAATTCACTTTACTGATTATGTCTGCCAATTGGTAGGACTTACCTAGCCCATAAGTGAGTGAAAACAAGTTGGACGTAACCCAGTAGCAAAATATAGCCTGCAAAATGACAAGCACTAGTCAACTTTACTATAGGCTCCGGTGAAGTTGATTTTCAGGTCTGGAAGAGAGGTCATTTCTGCTTCGACAGAAAGGGAAGTAGGCGAATAGAAACAAGCATGAATATGTTGACACAAGCTGAAAAACTTGAATAGAATATCAGAGAAGCTAGCAAAACATAGTTTGTGTCTGAGATGTTCTTAGAATTACCAAATATTATGCACACATCAGAACGTGAGAATACCTTCGGGAAGCTCATGGTCAAAGGAACTGAAGCAACAGCCAAGCCCCTTGATACATTCTTCATGGTTCCAGCTACAGGGTTTCCTTCCAATCCTTCTTGCATGTTGCACTGGTTAAGGGACAGATTATTGGTCCATCCGCAAAATTAGACAGTTTGAACTCAGCCAATATACAAGCTATAGCTAATTCCACTCCAGCAAAAAAAACCAAGCACTTATCATTTCTGGTTTAAATGATACAAAGAAGCGTACCTCCACCGTGATCAAGAAAGTCAATGCTGTCAACACTGGGAATAGGTATAAATTATCAGGGGTTGTAAGATCAATGAACCAGGATGCTCCACCGGTTTTAAAGGACGGCACCTTTTCTGCCATATTTGAAATCTTTAAGACAAAAAATTCATGAGGTGAGCAAAATTCCAAATCAATTCTGAAGAGATTTAAGTGTATAGGGACAGAAGCACAACTTACTGCAAGAAAAAAGCTAACAAAGACGGGGCCTTGAATAAATAGCCCCTTCAAAGGAGTAAAAGGACTCACACCATGTCTGCAACATGCAAAGTTTAATGTTTAAAAACTTCATAAAAACCTAAAGAATGAAAAAGACAACTAGAGAACTCTAGTATGCAGGCATAACTTCATTCCACTGAAAAGCTTGAAAGGAAACAACTATGGATTTAGGATGTGGAAAAATAATCTCAGAAGATGATAGCAACAAAGAAATGAAAAAGAGACGGCTTCACCTCAAGCCAACGAGAGTGACCTTGTCTACCCATACCTTAAATATTCAAAAGAATTCTACATATATAACTCACAAGTGAACTTCTAGAACATAGCAAATCAAAAGAATGCTACATTTATAAATCACAGAGTTACGGTAAAAGTTCTCTTTCCCTTTCAAGCAGTCAACCATCATAAGAATAAGAAAGCTGCATCATAGCAAAAAATTACATATACGATGGAAATTTCGTAAAAGAATGGAAGAGTTGATAACCATTTCGCCTTTATGCATTCACAGCACTGTAAGCCCCAAGCATGGACAACATACTCCCTCATCAATGCACATCAAAGTAGCAGAAATTCATAATTATTCTATATTTGCCTTAGTCATGAATGACAGAAGTTCTTAGGCCTATTAAAAGTCTTTTACATAATTTAGCAGCCACTATTTTCCTTGAAGCAAAAGAAATAATTTACTTACTCATTAAAAAGCTTCTGCATTTCTTTCTGACCATCAGTAACAGCATTAGGATCCATACCCTGTAAGAATAGCAATTGGGTCTAAATGCTAATAAAAAATAGGATGGTGTTAATATTAAGTGAAACTCGAATATTCACCATTTTACAATCTTACTCTTACTCTTCTCTCAATAAAGATATATATTGCTCCTATACTAGAAAGCAAAAACAAAATTGCAATCTCAAAGTAATATTGGAGGCAAATATTTTAGTTCAAATGAAAATTGACATTTAGTCAACAAAATAGGAACCAGTTTCTAGCTATCAATGAAGTAAATAACTTCACTTGCTATAGTATATAATATGGAAGAAAATATTCTTGTTTTTGAACTTTACCACATTGCCATATTTCAGGCCTAAGATTCAAAAAAGGAAAAGACAAGCATATACAAAGAAACATCATTTATCTATAGGAAAAAGTACCGATGATATCATTCATGTAATGAAAGAACCAAGAATCATACCCTATCTTGCACTCTTTGCTTAATTTCCTCCAACTGTGGCCTTATTATCTGCAGAAATAGCGCAAAAATCAGAAGAGAGTCAGCAACTAAAGCATTCTCTGGGTAATGAAGTTCTTTGCATAAAAGGTATATGAAAAACTTAAAATTGTAATTTATAAAAATCTTCCAGAAGTTTGAGAACAAAACTTTTGAAAAAAATATAAACACGTGAAAGTTGAGAAACTTCCTAGACAATAACAAGAATAAGATTACCACATGAAGTGTAGAAACTATCACACTTATTCACAAAGATAGCGTATCAAAACAGTAAGAAAGGGAGAGGGGGAGAGTATAAAATGGCAGCAACGCAAGGAATCATCCAGTTATTAAGCATGAGAAGACATTACTCATCCAGTGACGACAATAACTTTCCTAAAGGGGTACATTGCAATTACTTATCCAAAAACAATCCTTGTATGCATTGACAAGGTCTTCTACAATGCAGGGAGTTGTTTAAAGAGCATCAGTACCACCTTAGAAGTGTATATCCTAATTCGAAAAACTTAGATGAAGCAGATTGACTTTGGGTTACCGCATGCTATCACTGAAAGATGCAAGCAAATCTACATTCATCACCTTTCGCATCATAGTTTTACTACATTTTGGAAGTTGGTACATGCCTTGGTAATATGAGTTATTGGTAGGTTTTCATTATGAGATTTGGGCTCAGCGAGTCATATGTGCTAAAACAGAGATCCTCATCTATAAACCATCTCCATTACTTGGAGGAAAAGGGAGAAAGTTATTGTAGCTGAAGAAATTCAAATTCCACGATAAAGTAAACAATAGTGCACAATTTGTACAATGGTATAATGGCTGTTTTAAGATCATACATTTTCACCACTAAGTTCTCCATATATATGATCTGGTCCCCTTCCATGGACGACATATATGTACAAAGAAAAATTTTACAGTAGCACAAGCAAAGAGGATCAAATTATAGATTCAGTACCAAGTGCAGAAAAGAAACTTACAGAAAGTTTTGAAGTTGATTTCAGTTGATTTATTAGGAGTGGAATTGTCGCACTTCTTATCATAAGTGTTGTTAAAGCTATTGCAGCCCACCTGGCAGACGTTCAGAACGCAAGAAAAAAGCTAATCTTAGCATCCCATCTTATACAACTTGGAAGTAGAGTGCATCAACAAGTTATGATACCTTGTCCCATTTAATTCAAAACAATTTTTTTATCTTTTGGACTTCTGCTGAACAGCACTATCAGGTACGTTATTCTTTTTACTAAAAAAGGATTACTTCCTTGTTTAAGACCTTATATTACCATTCCCAACGAATCTTGATCTAGTCCATTATATCTATCTCACGAAGAGTAAAGAGAGAGACAAAAGAATGGTACCAGTTTAGGCCAGTAAACGAATGGACGGCATCAATAACATATTGAAGGGCCGCTACAGGAAAGAAAGAATCAGCAGCAGCAACAGCAACTTCATTAACAGCTGGGGCCTGGTTAACCACTGTCTGAGTGGCAGTATCTGTCAGGAACTCAGCTGCATCTGCAAGGACATCTGTTACCTCAATCCTATCTGATGCTCCGTCAATTGTGGTGCTTGACATGTAGCGCAGAAATGATGTGCCAATGCTCGATGGAAATGAGAAATGCAAGCAATTCTTATGATGAAATAAAGCACTACTTCCGGATGAATTGTTGAAGCTGGTTCCAAAAGCCCTCTGTTGGACATAGCTGCCAATTCCTTGCCTTTGAGATGGACCCTCATCGGCTGTCTGGTCATGTTTCTGATCATCATTGTGGAGAATGTAACTGAAAGATGGATGGTATGTTCTCCTCACAAGGCTGGCTCTATTGGACAGACTACGTATAAACGCCATAGATAAAGACAGTCGCTTTCAAGTAAAGCAACAGCTGGAACATCAAAAAGGAGAAAAGAAACTCGACATTCAGGATATTGGCTCCATAGACTGAAAAAGTTCGCTACAAAACTACTATATAGTTAAAATCATTGCTTTACGATAAAAAAGGCAGGATTTGTTAACAGTTCAATTGTTTCGATCCCAACTATATATGCTGCATATATAGGTATGACGTAGGGTTTAACACTTCTCATCCCGCCAAATCAAGCCCATAAAATCAATTAACCAAACAATCGATTTCGTAAAGATAACTAACCAGAAGGTGATGGAAAAGGAGAATAAGAGGGGTTCAAGAAAACGCGTCGAGACCACAGCGGCGATGGTTATCATGAGTTGCGGCGCCGAGGAGGGAAGAGAAACCGGTAAGTAGTAGGGGCTTTAGTTCTGGGCCAAATACGAGGGGTTTAACTCGGGAACAAAAACAAAATGAACGAACCCGACTTTTTCTACACAACGTCGTTTCACTGTCTAAAAGGAAAAGTAATTGAAAATAATACTTCTCACAACGCCACTTCTCACAACGCCAGAACAAAAGTAGTAAAAATAGGAAATAACTACCAAAATCAAAACCAGATCCAAACAATAGAAATAGAACAACTAGGAGCTCAAACACTAAAAAGGAAATGACCTTAAGGAAATCTTCGGGAGCGACGCCGGGAAGGCAGAGACAGAAACAAAAAAGACAATGCAAAGAGAAACGCCAAGAACAGAGAGATCCAAAGAACTAACCTGCTGAGGCTCGCCAAGAGGACGCCAGTCACTGTTGTAAATAAACCAAGTTCTTCAAGAGGAGGCTTTTGAGTCTTGACGGTGAACGTTTAGGCGTTTGTCTTAGAGAATTTGTAATCTTGTAACCTATAGTGACTAATTAATAGGGATAGACAAAATGATACATGTCTGGCTGAATTTGAAATTAATGAATTTGATGTAAATCAATAGGGATTTGGCGGGCCAAAATTGTTAGGCGAAATCGGGCCATGACCCGAGATTAGGCTGCGCACGAACCGGCCTGGCTCATGGTCCGACCAAAATAATAAAAATAATTTTAATTTTAATTTTAAAAAATATTAAAGATGAGTCAGGTCAAACCACGGGCCGACCAGCTAAGGATGGATTTACATTGCCTTTAAAAAATTTTATATAAAAAAATATTATTTTAAATTTTGATCCCATTATAAAATAAAACTTTAAAAATAAATTTTGCCTCTACTCAAAAAAAATTTTTGAATCCATCCCTGCGACCAGCTCCGACCTGTCAGGCTATGAGCCTACCCACGTGCTGTGCCAACCCAAGGGTCAAGCTAGGCCAAGCCAAGAGCAGTCTATTGAAATTTCTTTGTTCGATCAACTCAGGCTAAAATTGAGTGAGACTAAATCAGGCTAAAATTAACATTCCTACATAAACTTACATTAGAGAATTTGACCTAACTCAAAATTAACAGGTTCAGTTCGGCTCCAAATCTTCTGTTCCATTTATCCAGCACCAACTCTTTTCCACTCATACACAGCCATAAATTTTGGTGGGATCCTTTGTCCCATTTATTCAACACCAACTCTTTTCTACTCATGTACAGCCATAGATTTTGGCTAGATATCTCTGTTCCACTCATGCACAACCATATCTAACCAAATTCTACGGTTGTGCATGAGTGGAATAGAGTTGGTGCTGGATAATGGGACAGAGGATTTGGTTCCGATATCTAGTCAAAATCTATGGTTGTGTATGAGTAGAACAGAGTTAGTACTGGATAAATGAGATAGAGGATTTGGTTCTAGTTGATTGTGTTTTTTCCGTACGAATTCAAACTTTTTTTATTCAAAATTCCGAAGTCTAAATGTGTCAAGGACATCTTGTTTTGTTAATTAAATTAAATAAAAAAATAATAAAAAGGCTTAACTCGAACTCGTATCAAACTTCGGACTGCTAAAATGTACTCGATACTTTCCTGTATAAACAGTGCCACTCACTTTGTATATATAAAATCAAATTAATTAATCACTTTTTTTTTTTTGTTTGGTCGAAATAATTAATCACTTGTTAGCAAGAATTATTGTGTTGCAAACTTAATAATTGAGTAGAAAGGACCGGTCAAGCTAGTTCATGTTCCTACAGAATCTGGAGCATAACACAGTTAGCATCTAAGAATTGCTTCAAGTGCGAGCTCTGTTTTTTGAGAACCTGAGAAGAATCATCAATCAGATCCTGAATTTACGTGACTATTGTACGGCTGAGATTACTCGAATAACTTAGATGCATATGTCCAAGTGAAGAAGACAACCACCATGGTCCACTAAACATCAAATGTATCAATTAGCCTATGCACGTAAGTAAACGCACTGAACTGAAGGGTTTGCCACAAATCCATGCAAATGTCACCAAAGATTGCAATCGGTCAAGCTACAATATTTTAATTAATTAAAATTATCAAATAATTTATGTTTAATTATTTTGGGGTGAATTAAATTCAGTGGTTAGAGTTTCGTACCGTTTCGGCCGGTACTGGTTGGAACCTTCCGTACCGGCCGAAAAACGGTACCGGAACGACCATAAAGGTACCCGAGATGAATTCCGGTCGATACCGGCCGGTACCACCAATGCCGAATTTTTTCGGGATCGTTCCGTAAAAAAGAAATTTCCGAGGGACTAGTTTGTAAATAAAAAAAATTTAAACCTAATTTTATCTACCCTCCCCCCCGGCGTCAGCTGCCGACTCTCCCTCTCTCTTCGTCTTCTTCAGTTCTTCTCTCCCTTCCGCCGTCCCGACTCCCAGCCTCCGGTCTGCCTCGCCTCGCCTTCGGCGTCCGGCCTTCTCCTCCTCGCCTCGCCTCACCTCCGGCCGGTCGGCCTTCTCTGTTGTCCTCCTCGCGCTCGCACACCGCAGACCGTCGGCAGTCGCACACCGCCTCCATCCGACAAATGCTCAATGTTATATCTGTTAATATTTTCTCCAAAAAATTATCTATTAGTAGTCATTTGGATTATAATTATTATAAATACTAAAAAATTCATATAATGAAATTTAGACTAAATATCAATCACCTTTTGTTCTTTTAAGATTTTAATTTTTATCCTTATCTTGTTTATTTAATCCTATAAATTAATTGTCATCCCATTATTTCAATTTTAGCGTTTTGATTTTCAATTTTATTTTTTCTTAATTTTTAAATTTTCATATTTCTTCTAAAAGAAATAAAAATAAGTTTGATTGTTAACATTAGTTTGATTTATCTTGTATTATTTATAATAATTAAAATTTAAAGATAAATTAATTTGACAAATTAATTAAGTAAATAATTTTAAATAAATAATCATGTTAGTAAAAATATGTAAGATTTTACTTATAAACCAATATTTATTAATTAAGATATTTTAATTATTATAGCTAATGTTATTATCTATAATTGTATAATATATCAATATGGATTATTTTGCAATTTTTAAAAATTTTAGGGACTATTTTATAAATTTAAAAAATATCCCGAAACGGTACCCGTTACCGACCGATATCGGTACCGTTTCGTTCTAGAGCTCAATCCGGTACCGAGCCCGGTACGGTATTCGTAACATTGATTAAATTATAAAGTGTGAATTTAACTCAAAACCTAATTTTTTTAACAAAAAAAAATTAATCCATTAAAATTAAGATGGTACGAAAGAGAAAGAAAAATGTCTTCTTCGAATCAAAACAGCGAAAACATATCAAGCAAGACAGCACACAAAAACATCTATTCCATGTGCCCTACTTGGGGCTCATATGGGGTTTTGATTAGATGAATGGAATCATTAGTTAACTAAATAAAGCACAAAAATCAGTGAGATGGGGAAGAGTTAGATATGCATGACGTTTCAATAGTTAGCGTAATTGTAGGAATTTGATGACTATGAATTACTTGTATTTATTTCATTAATGCTTGAAATTTTGTAAAAACATAATGTTTGTCAAGACCAACATCAAACTAATTTTATTCTTTTAACAAGTTAAATTGTTAAAAAAATTCAAATTTTACGTAATTTTGTAATACTAATATAAATTTTTAAAAATAGAGCTAAAACATTAGAATTTTCCATTTTTAACAAAAATAATTAGACATTGAGTTATTCCTTAATCTGGATGACGTGACAAACTATGTCAAATTAGTATTTGTATTACATGGTTGACACATATTATGTTTATGCCATATGTGAACTTTTCATTTAATAAATTAGAAAATGAACAACTTCAAATAATAATGAAGTAAAACAAATATTTTAAAAAATTTTATAAATAAAATAGGAAGAATTTATGTGGCAAAAATACTAATTTGATATGACTTTTCATGTCATGTATATTAACAGAAAATTAATATTAACAGAAAATTAACGTCAAGTTTTTTTTACTAAAAATTGGAAAATATAATATTTTAGTGTCACTCTTCGAAATTTGAGCTAATATTATAAAATTAAGTAAAATTTAAAATAGTTTTAATTAAATATTTTTAATCTCTAGAATTAAATTTTGGAGTTCTTTATTTCAATGGTGATGCCAAGACCTTGTTGAAAAAGAGCATCTTGAACTTCACTTTACTACATGCTGAAATGATCCGTACCATAAAAAATGTCTACCACAAATCTTTTCATTTGTCACAGCAGTCCTTGTCATAATAGACGAGGTAGAAGCTGTCGACATGGTTGGTGCAATCGTATTTTTGATTTCTATGATCTTTGCTATAATTTCTATTAAATAGTTGTCAATACAGAATGCTAATAAATCAAAGAAAAATATTTTCTGATGTGGAAGATCAGACCACGTTGCAACCATAGAATATATATAAAAAAAAACCTTGGCTCTCATATTAATTGTTGTGAAACTTCGGGTTAATTTTCACCAATAATGACAAATTCTCCATGACTTTTATTGCCTAGGTGAATAGAGTATAGACGATTGTACTGAAAAATTACACTAGGTAAATTTTCAGAAAAGACTGGAAGATCACAGGTGGTCTCACTTAAATTTCAATCTCCTAGACAAAATTTTCTTAGAGATATAATTTAATAACATAATAATTCACTACAACTATACCCGACAATTTATAAAATATATTATAAGTAATTTATTTGAAAAGTGATCAAATCAAGTAATATATAAATGATGAGTTAAATCTAATTAATATTTGTAGGGTCAATATATCTCAAATTTTAATTTATTATTTTAATCGTTAAAATAAGATTTGACTTTAACCACATCTCTAATTTGAAACCTTTAAATAGTGTACATATAATTAATGTTTTAAAAATCTGAATCCACGTTCTGTGACCTTTTCGTAAACATGCATAAAAGGTCAAAAAAATGCACATTCTGTGACCTTTTTTGGAAACGTGCATAAAAAGTCATAAAATGCACATTCTGTAACATTTTTTTAAAACGTGAATAAAACGTCACAAATATTTATGACGGGCTAAACTTTCTGATGCCGGTTCGGAGGTAATATCGACACCGACGACCCGAGTTAAATAATTTTAATTATTTTATTGTTTCTTTCTTTCATTAGGAATTGATTGTGTTATCCTATTTTCATTATTATTCGATTATTTGTGTATATCGTAAGAAGATCCCACGTCCCTGATTGGGTCGACCAAAGGTGCCGATCATGGGTCCAAGGCTATAATCGACGAGTTTTTGATAGAAAACTGACGATTCGTGACCGATTAAACAGATAAGTTAAAAATTTTACGATGTAAAAGATTCAACTGATATCGAGCTATTAAGTTTGAATAAAATTACAAAATTTAAATTATAATTAAAATAAACGAGATGATTTTGCAAGACAAAACTTCCTCTTTTTGCGTCTAGTCACTGAGACGATTCCCTGCCAGACATTTTCTGACTCTCATTGTTTCACCGCTCCTTTCTCTACTCTCTAAACCCTTCAGATGTTGCCACGTAAGATATGTACTTGTGTGTTTTTAGACTCGAGTCAAATCTCTGGCTTGACCAATCCGAAAGCACTCTTAACATTTTCTTAATTATTTTTAACAAAGTTGAAGTTCGATCATGATAATCAAAGCTCTTAAGATTTTGAGATTATATCTTAATTGAAAATCTTAAAATATTGACATTTAAACATATAAAACATTATAGATTTGTGATATGAGTGTAGAATTGATGATAGCAAATTCAATCTGATTTGTCTCGATAAATTGAACAATTTTTGGAATAAATTCAGGTTTAAAAAATCAAATAACAATTAATTTGACCGGTTGAACAATAAAAATATTATATAAAATAATGTTATTTTAAATATAAAAACATAATTAATTTAATTTTAAAATTTAAAAAATTTAAGATTATAATGACATGTTTTAAGAAATAAAATCAAAACATCACAATTTCCAAATAAATTTTAAATCCTAACCCGACCAACCCATTGTCAAATCTTCAGGATCTGTCTACCATACGTACAAGACCTGGCATGCAACTTGGCGTAGAAATGGAGAAATAGAAATGATGCGCCATATTAGAAGACATAATTGATTGAAGCTCTTGTATAATGAAGGTACCCTAAGAAGTTTACGTTCGTCATTCATTAGTACAATCTACAAGCAAAAGCACCTATTCTTCATCATTCAGTATTATATCAGCACCCTACCTTTTCTACAACTTAGGACAGTCACTGAAATCGAGAGAGACGCAGATAGAGAAATGGCGTTAGAAACTGTGATATTCCAGCAAGAACCCTTGAGCTGTGGCTGTTGCAAGGATATCTACATATCCTCTGGCCTGGAAGAAGGCAAAGTTTACCAAGAAACTTTGTCTGATACATGCGCTTGTTCTGCATTTTCAGTGGAAACTGTTGTGAAGGAAAGTGAGACCAACTCTTTCTCCCAAGAACGATCTGCAGGAGGCGAGTTCTTCACGGGGGAAGTTCCTCCGGTCATCAGTCAAGGCCGGAGGAAACGAAGACGTAGCAAAAACGTCAAGAACATGGAACAAATTGAGCACCAGAGAATGGTTCACATTACTGTGGAGCGAAACAGGAGAAAGCAAATGAGCGAGTATTTGACTGCTCTTCGTTCAATGATGCCTTCCTCTTATGTTCAGAGAGTACGTACGCCGTATCCTTTCACATATGTGTAACTGTTTGTTTCCAGGGAAAATTTTTTCCGTCTCATTGGGTTACTTGATGCAGGGAGACCACGCATCGATCGTAGGGGGAGCCATTAACTTTGTCAAGGATCTAGAGCGTCTCCTCCAATCCATGGAAATCTACAAGCGAAACAAAGAGCGAACAGATCATACAAGCACAAATAACCCAGCTTCTAGTCTTTTCTCTGAATTCTTCTTATCTGATCAGAGCAACTCATCATCGTCAACGGTTGAGAAGAAATCGTCAGCCATGGCAGATGTTGAGGTGACAATGGTGGAAAATCATGCAAACGTCAGAGTACGATCAAGAAGGCACCCAAAACAGCTCGTGAACATGGTATCAGGACTTCACTCACTTCGTCTCACTGTTCTTCACCTGAATGTCACAACTGCTCAGCACATGGTGCTCTATTCTTTCAGTGTTAAGGTCAGTAGGAAATCCAAAATACAAGAAAAAACTTATCACCTTCCATGTTCTTGTTGTTGGTGACAATTATGAAACCTATATTTGGATAATTTGAGGCAGGTTGAAGATGAGTGTAAGCTGAGTTCAGTCAAAGAAGTAGCAGCTGCTGTTTATGCCATGGTAGGTAGGATCCAAGAGGAGTCCATTTCCGATTTAGCTCGTTAGAATCTGTTCTTTTTAGTTACTTTCTCAATGTCGGTATGTTTCTTTCTGTGTTTTCTCCTAATTGTTACAGTTTCCTTCAACATTACTCAAAATTCTGATCATTCCTTATAATGATAATAATAATAATATAACAACAACACTAGAACTCCCACAAACACGTGGGATCTGAAGAGGTCCAATAATACAAAACCTTATTCCTAACTAATTAAGAGACTGTTTTCAAATGACCCACATAAAAAAAATTTAAATTCCACAAAATCTTTTGCTATTCATATATTAAATAGAAAAAATTTAACAATTCAATACCATAACAACAAAAAATACGAATAAATTTTTATTATTTTTAATTTTTTATATCTTCATATTTTGTTAATAACATATTATACCTTATTTTATTAAATAATTGAAATATTGAAATTTAATAATGTATATTTTAAGTATTTTATTATAAATAAGTTGTTTTTGTTAATCAATTTCTCTAAATAAGGGAAGGTTATTATGGTATCCATGAAATAATTCACATTTACGGTATATCCTATGGTTGGGTCCATAAATCCTCTTAGGTTTTGGAAATGCTGAGGAAAAGGTCGACACCTTTGCAATGATCCACTCCAAAAATACCTCTCTTTCCTTCCATTGCTCTTACCCCATATGTTTTTCCAATTATTGGGGTACGAACATTTGCTTTATCCAAATCATGTCTTCTAAGTCATGATCATGTCTTCTAAGTCATTATCATTATTATCATTATCACCACACTCAGTCTGAAGTCCGCAATAAAGCAGGATCTGAAAAGGTCTGATACAGGGACGGAGTCAGACTCAACTTTAAGGGGAAGCCAAGATTTTTAAAGGTAGGAATTTTTTTTAAAGGGGGGCCACTTATATTTGTAATTTTAAAAATTTTAATTATATAAGTAATTTTTTAAAATAATTTTTTTGAAAGGGGGGCCATGGCGCCCCTCTCCTATACATGGCTCCGTCCTGGATTAGTTATATAAGAAATTTTTGAGTGATGCAGTATATTTGATATTTACCAATATTACATCATTTTCTTTTTCTAAATAAATTAGTAGTCATTAAAAGAAAAAAACTCAGATTAGTCACAAAAAATAAAAAAACTCAGATTAGTCATAAATTTTTTTTCGTGATGTTAAAGTAATTATTTTAGTTGACTAATTTTGGAACATGCTTCATATTTATTGAACAATAATTCATCCCATTATTTTCATCTAACATAGAAATTTTTGTAATGCTAAAATGATCACTTTGTTGAGAGATTAAGGTGCGTTTACTTTCAGAAAACAGTTTTTTGTTTTCTATCTTGATTTTTTGCATATATTTTCAATTTTTATTTTCAGTAGAAAATTGTCGAAAACATGTTTACTAATTAATATTGAAAAAATTATTTTCTAAAATTGAAAATTGCAAAACAT
>JAOTBA010000205.1:2500659-2514150 GCA_025629845.1 Erythroxylum squamatum | reverse complement strand
TACCGGTTTGAGTGGGTTTCTATCCCAAGTAGTATTGTTTCAGTTCTTTCTCTTGATTGTCCGTCGTTTGTTATCAACTCAGAAGAGGCTCTAGATTCGGGTGTTACAGGGTAAAGCCTATTGGCTTTGGGTTTAGTTGCTTCTTCTGGTTTGATGATTCCGTTAGTTTTATGAATTTGTTTTGTTTCAAAAAATAAATAAATAAATAAATTACTCGACGGGCACGTTCATAGCACGCGCCTGCCGCTGTCATTTCTATCGTGTGAGGCGCGTGCGTGCCTCATCATCTCGCAGACGATGTCAGTTCTGTTATGTGAGGTATCATCTTCCTCAGGCGATGCTCGCTAGTTTCGCTATTTATTTATTTATTCTATTCTCTTTTATGGATTCTTCTTGCAATTCCTTTCCAGAATCCCCTCTTGGCTTGAGTCAACAATAACGACATCCACTATTTACTTCTTCGGTGGTCAATAAATGAAACAAACCCATGAGTTTCTCACTCTGAACCATCCATCCATATTTTGTTTCGGTCCATCCATCTATATTTTGTTATGGTTAAGCATTGAGAATGGGGTCTTGCGGTTCATTTTTATTTATGTTTTTATTTCTGTGTTCTTGTTTATGGTAGTTCCTTTCATGGCAGTGCAAGATGTCCTATATGAAGAAAGTAATGCCATTATAAATACATAAGATAACCATACAGAAACGATACAGAATAGTTGATGCCGGTAGAAAACAAATAATGCAACATCTTAGCTCTGATACTAATTGTAAGATAATTCATAAATCGATTTATTTTGTCATACCTGAATCCATAATAGTTTTGTAAGGATTGATTCCCTCTCTTCTTTGCTTCTTTGATTTGTTTCTTCAGTAGTTCAGAAACCTCTTAGAAAATTTTGTAAGAACTTATGAACAACCAACCATTATGTTGTGTTTTTAAAAGAGAGAGAAAAAGTCTCGGACCCATTTAAGATCAAGACTTTAATACCCAGTAACTATGATCTTGGGCTCTGTTTATTGGACTCAAGTCTATAAGTGACATGGACATTAAATAATCTAACAAAGTTGATCGAGGTTTTATAATAAGAGATAATACCAATATTTCAAGAACTACAAATCACACCTGAACACTTCATTTGATCAAAGATGCAGGTATAAAAAGTTCATTTCATTTTTTAATATGGAATAAAGAGAGGTATGCAGGTACTTGATGCAATGCAAAACTTGCCGGACTTCCTCATTCTGCAAATCATTTGAACATGGAATGACCACTGAGAAAAGAAGCTTTCTTCTTATAATGCAAAGATTGAATCCTGAAATCTGTTACTTCAAACCCGAGGAAAAAGACCTTTTCATCGATACAGGCCCCTTGTGCAATGAAATCCCGTTTGAGGAACTTTTAATCAGCTTGCGAAAACTTGAATTCCCACTAGTTGTGCGCTTGGAGACTCTCTTTGACTCCAGATTCTTGAGCTGTTCTAACTGAGAATCCAAGTTTTCTTGTTGTTTAAGAGCTACAGAGCTGTGAATTGCTGCAGCAGATGCCAAATCCAATGACACAGACCTCCTCACAGGTTGTGTTTCTGTTTCTGTTTCTGCTGCCTCTCTAGTATCAACCAAATCACTTAACACCCTAGAATGACTCCTGAAAACATTGAGAAAAGAATCCATCTTCGAGCTTCCAACAACTGATTCATCTGCAACTGGCAAGGCAATAACATTGTCATCTTCAGTTCTCACTTCACTAGTCCCATCATCCACTTCTCTGTTTCTGATCGATCCACTATTGTTCACAGAATTCTCCATCTGGGATTCTTCACTTGAAGTCAGAATTGATAAAGCAGTTTGATCATCAGAATTCTCGCACAATATAGGGGCACGACATAAAGGGCAGTTCTTGTGGGCTCTTAACCAAGTATCAATACAAGGCAAGTGAAATGCGTGCTTACAGTTTGACAAAAGCCGAAGACTTTCATCTTCTTCAAACTCGTTCAAGCAAACAGAGCACTGTGTACCTTCTATCAAGCCTTCATCTTTCTTATACTTGAACACTGCGATTGAATCAATCACAGACTGTTCCAGACCTATGGTGTTGATGTACCAAATAGGGTGATCAACCACCGCTCCTTGATCACCATCAAAAAAGCTGTTTTGGGAACCGAAAAATACACGTGCCCGGCTCATCACTCTTGAATTCATCCGCCTGGAATAGTATATTTTAAAAAGTGTGCATAAGATAGCAAAGAGAAGAATAGCGCCAAGCGTACAGCCCATTATGATCATACTAGTTTTGATCAGATGATTATGTGCTACATCTTTAGACTTCGGAACCATATACCGAACGTCTCGTGACGGTAACGACGGCGGCGGAATTGTTGACGGATCAGGAAACGAAAATTCGTCAACTAAAAGGATCTTACATACGCTAGGACAGACTTTGAAACAAGGCGCCAAACACTTACCGTCATGGTTAAGATATGGGTTGCACGGGATCGTACAAAACATGGTATCGGAAAAAGACAACATCTTCCGAGGAACAACAAGATTTGAGAACTCAGACTCCATCTTTTCTCAGAAGCAGAGCATAAAACAGATGAAACAGGGGAGAGAGACTCATACGTCGGTGTGTAAAACAAGGGTGAACATGCTTTTGGAAAAAAAAGAGAAAAATAGGGGAGGTGTTAAAGATTGGCCCTTTCACTTGATTTTAGACCACAAACTGTGGGCTCTAGATTGGCAAGTGGGATTACAGACTCAACAAGATTTCTGAAAGATTTTGGCTTTCATTAGACGACTTTCTGTGCATGGAGGTGAAGTCGTTTGTTTCTACTTTTCCAAAAGTCAAAATTGTACTTATCGTAAATAAATTGTTGTCAATTCCAAGTTCCAAGCTTTAATTCACAGCAAAGACGACGACTTGGAAACTGGAATAAGAACAGAGCAATTAAAGACTCATGGGCAACTTTAAAAAGGACAAAAAGGTCAAGCTCGGAGATAATTTGGAAATTACATGTGTTTAATTTAATATATTAAATAAACAAAAAATGTATTAATTATGTTTTGATTTTATAGTTAATATTTTAAATTAAAATTAATAAATTCTTTAGTGTATATTGAAATAAATGGATAGTTTAGAAATTTTGTATTTTAAGCATATTATTTAGTCAAATTTAAGTCAAACATAGGCCACTATTAATGGCTTCTAACAACTCTAAGGAGTCAGACTGCAGGAAAGAGATGGATTCTAACATCATTAACATATTCTACTTTGAAAATTATAAAAATAAGGCTGCATACTAATCTACCTCTCATTTTTCAATAGATCTCGTCCAAGTGTTGATGATAATGCTATGCAAAGTTAATTAAATAATAATTTATGTTTAAACAGTTCAAAAAAATTATAAAATCTTTGGAAATATCGATTTTGTGCTACTTCATTTTCAGGCTGATGTAATTTAGATAAAGCCTTGGTTGGCAATTTAATTAATATGCATAACCTAAAGCACCACTTGGCCAACTAGTGTCTTCCCTCCACCATCCACTTGTGCTTCAACGTGGTGAAGCCAGGAAATGGGTTATCGTCGGCAACCACTTGGAGGTTATTTTGGACTTTCATCGTCGCAAAAAGGTTACTAAATTAAATAAACATTAACGAGATAATTGGTTGATGGATTTAGGAAAACGTTAACGAGCGAGAAATAAAAAGTAAATAGTTGGTTATTAATTACCATTATAAGAGCAATAGTTTGATATCTTACTGTTGAAAAATTCTCCGTACCCTCTATTTAGTAGAGTAAGGAAACTCATTTTTTATTAGTGACTCATTTTTTAAAAATATTTTTAATACAAATTAATTAATATTTTCGATAAACTAACCACTATCAATAGTAACGGTAATCATTCTTTCTTCTTAACCAATCATTATAATTATAGTGATAGTATCCATTTTCATTCCTCACTATATTCATTCTCATTCTTATTACTTCTGTTTTGAAACTCGGACCGGACCGGTTGGTTGGACCGGTTCGCTCGGTGACCGATCGGCTATTCGGTCTAGGTGACCCCTAAAAATTAGTCTTTAATTGAACCAGTGCGAACCGGTAAGAACCGGTCAATTGACTGGTTAAACCGGGACTGGTCGAACCGGTTGGTCACTAGTTCAATAATTTTTTTATTTTTTTCTTTCTAAAACGCTGATGTGTTTTTTTATTCTTTCAAAAGTAAAACCCACGTTTTCTCCAGAAATCTAACAGAAGTATAGAAATTTATATTATTTGGTATATTTTTCTATTTTTTAATATTCCTAATATTATATATAATTATTGCGTAATTATGACGTCATATCGATTAGACCGATGATCGAACCGGTCGAACTGGTGACCAGTAAGGCCTTCGGTTCGATGCCTGGTCCGGGTTTCAAAACCTTGCTTATTACCATTCTTTCATGCGATCCAACCGCACCCCAAAGATTACAATGAAAAATTGTGTGTATTTTTTAAATTTTCAAGAAAAAACCTCTTCCTTTAAATTTGATTAAAAAATGACAAGAAACTTAGCTTTTGAACCGAAGTAATTAAATCTAACAATAAATTATGTTTAAGTTAAATTTACTTAGTTGGGACAGTTAAATTGGGTTATCATATTAGTTTATTTGATATTTATATTATGTATGTTTCATTATTATTTTTTAATTCTAAAAAATTAAAAATTAGAAAGTGTATTTTTGAGAATTTTAAATCTCATAATATATTTTAAAATTTCTTAAAATACAAAGAAAGTTTAAAGCTTTTACCTTTATTCAAATGATTATTTTAATTTGAATTAAATTTAGGTGGAGTAGGTAAGAGACGCCTTTGAGTTTTAAAATTTTTCATTATATTTAATTCGATTAAATCATATTTTATTCGTTAACTTTGAATTAAGTCAAGATTAAACTTAAGCTAATGTTACGTTAGTGAGATTATTTGACTAATTACTGTGTGCATTAGTTTAACAAATGCATAATCTTTCTAAGAAAGATATTGAAACCTTAGAAGACAATCCAACCATGCTGGATGTGTAAAGTTGTAACGTAAGTGCTTCTCCAAGCACGCAAGAAAAGAATTTTCTCTTCAGCCACAACTACCCGTTTCAGGATTTTTATCTGAAAATGTGTACAAGTTACTCTACGAAGACTTGCATTACTTGCGGTATTCTCCAAATCCCCCTATAAACTGGAACTCCTCCTGAGTTGTGACACACCAACCCCACCTTTCTTCTAAATATTCTTCCCAAACTCCCCCGGCAAGTTGGTCTCAACCTGCATGAACTGTAGGACCACCAACCATGGCATCCAACACCCACAAGACGAGTTCTGGAGCTTTGAATCAGAATGAAGCGTTGATGGGTGCCTTCCTAATGCAGAACTGTGACTTACCCCCACCAGCTAAGGTCTTTTCAGGTTCTGATAGGGTGGTGTTGTCGTCTATGAATAGGGTTTTTGGCATGACTGCAAGAGACGGGAGTAATGATGACGAGAATGAGAAGTTGGAGCTTTTAAAAGCATTGAGACTGTCAAAGACGAGGGCGAGAGAAGCAGAGAGACAAGCTGAAGACCTGGCTGTGGAGAAGGATTATGTTTCCAATGCTCTGTTGAAAGAGTCGTTGCAACTTCTTGTGTATCGTCAATGGGTGAGGTTGCTTGAGTTTCAAGTTCTGAAGCTACAATCTCAAAAGGAACGACAAGAGAAGGAATTTTGTTTCGGCTGTGGAAGACCAAAAGCAGTAGAAGAAATGTTGAAGGAGGGAAAGGATAGTGAAGATGGAGGTTGGACTCCATGGTTTGGGACTTTGGCATTTTGTTTTGGCATTATTGGTGTAGGACTTGCTCTTGGCTGCAGATATCTTTTCTGAGAGTTTAACAGTAAAATTATAGATCGTACTATGACCACTGACGCCAACAATAATCTTCTTTTCTCGTTATGTTCTTCACTTCCATTGCTGGCTTTGGCAGAAACAAAAAGGCGGGACCTTTCAGTTTGTGTATAGGAATCGCGTAGAGCTATATTAACTCCTGAATGTAGAAAATGGTTATCCAAAAATATTACAGGAACAGACTAGGACTTGTCTTCTGAACATGTTAGATAAGCTTAATCAGAGAATATGAACACACCAAAGGTCACAATATGCTTAATATGAACACACTAAAGATCAATATGCTAATATGAACATAGGTCACAATATGCTTAAGTGTACAGCCCTCAGGTGGCGATAACAATCATCACTAGTATTGAAATGCTCTAAGCACACCCAGCAAACATGACGACCACACTTACACTCGATGTGATTGCAACCTTCTACTTTCTCGATTGTGTAGCTACAGACAGGACAATCTCTCACATTGTCTTTCCCTTGGCGCCACTCCTCCAAGGATGAATCAGGGTCTTCCTTGTATTGTTTATACCTCTCACAGGAAACGTATGGATGATACTCAAAGTGGCATTTGGTGCAAGTCTCTGCATAACATGCCTCGCAGACAAATGGTTCACCAACTGCTCCAGGATTGGCTACTCTGTAAACAGAAGGGCAGTCCGGAGATGGGCAAAATCTGTAGGTTCCTCCGCTTGATGCAACAAATGATCCTAAGGAAGCCCTAAATAATTCCTCCAACTTATCACTTGACAATAGACACTTCAAATCTGTCAGCAATATGGGAGCTTTGCAACCTCCAGAGGTACAGCACACTGGGAAATTGTCCAGGTTCTTTATGGCTGATTCGAATTGCTCCACCAAGCACGCCCGGCAGAAAAGATGTTGGCAGTTTTCGAGCTGGTAACTATCCTCAACCTTACAGAAACAAATGGGACAGGAAGCTTCATTTTCATGTAAGACTACTGAACTCTGTATTGTTTGAGCAAAATCATGAACAATTTCTTCCAATTTCATCTTCATCTCTCTGGTTCCGATAATAGAGATGACATGGCGGCGAGTGTTAAGTGTACACTCCAACAGGTCAGGTACCATCTCCTTGATCCCATTAAGGTCAGGGCCAAACCTCATAACTAGTTCCTTCATCAGGTAAGGAGGCAAATTTCCACCTCTGAGATGGATCTGAAGTTGCTGATTTTCATGGTAATTGACAAGGGATTGAATCAATTTCTGCTGGGCTAAAGCAACTTTGTCTGCTGATCCGAAGACCCTTACAGTATAGTTTTGTCTAGTAAACAAAATGTAAGTACCAGTCTCTTGCTGTATTGACTTCATCAGATTGATACCCTGTATAGAGAATAAATGCTGTAATACAGTCGGAGTAAGGCTAGCACTATCTATGATCTGGCCTTTCATAAGCACTTCTAGAGGTTGTCTCAGTTGTGCAATTTTTCTTGTAGCGTTAGCAGTTATCCTCACTCGATAGGAACCATTCTCATTCCGGTCTACACTGCAATCAATGCCTGCAAGAGAAATAATAGGTTGTCTCAGTTCATTCTTGAACCAAAAAAGTTGGGAATTCAAGAAATGGAAGAAATGTCAAGTTAGGCAAAATGGTCATTCTTAGAACAGGATTACTAAGATATGCAACAAAAGATTACTACATTGGTTACAATATGGTCGCTAATTCTGCTATTTCTGCCCAAACATTTTCTGGTTCACAAAAAGTCACACACACAAGCGCACAAGCACAAAATGATGTTAACATGATAATACTCCAATCAGCATTTCTAAAAACATGCGGCCATGTTATTGAAAGAAGAAATTACTGTAAGAAGAATAGAAGATAATTACTGAGTTGAAAAAAACATGGCACATTGCTCTATAAGGTGAAAAAAAAAAGAACTGGGAAAAATATCATATGATTCTGCTAGCAGTACCTTTTATGTGCCTCAAGCTTGCAAGTAAAGAATTCAATTGCTTCCTGATGGCAGAGTAGACAGAGGCAGAACAGGAAATTGAGCTATGAAACAACTGCTTGCATTTTAGTTTTTGCCATGAAAGACATCCCGGCAATACTTTTCCCTCCAGATTCTCCAAAGCTTCTGCTGCCTCTAAATGTAACCTTCCATCAAAAGTGATCAAAGCTTTCATAAACGCATGCTTTGAATCAGGTGGTAACACTTGGACACTACAACAGCTAGTATTGGGATACCTCCTGGGAATAAATTTGGAAAGTTCTCTAAGGATTGCTTCTTCACAGGAATGCAGTGGAGGATTTTCTACTTCCCCTCCCCTTACTATGAATAGATCCACAATTCTCCTCTTCGTAGCACTTTTCAATACATTTAAGATATCATCTTCAGAAAGCTCTTTATCAAACCCTTTTACAACAACAGAATATGAATCTTTTTTGTTAGCTTCACAATGAATATTCTTTCCTCCTATCACCAGGTTAGCAAAATCACAAACCATGTAACAAACATCTTGATTATCACATTTAACAATTGCAAGCCCCTTACTCTGCCTACGAGGCCAATAAACCTTTGCTCTAACTGCAGGGAACGAACTCATTTTATGATCACCAACAAATGTTGTTTGTGAAGGAAGTACTTTCAAGACAGAGCCATTGAATTCAATTTCATTAAGCTCAGCAGCTTTTTGAGCAGCTTCAGGAGTGAGAAATGTTATCCTTCCCCATTTTCCCGTTTGATTTCCCTCTTGCCCAATGCTTGTGGACTTCTGGATGGCACAAATGCCACCAGAAACATGTTCATGAAGAAGCACCAAAAGTTCCTTATCATTGACTGTACTTAAATCAGAATAAAATATATCCACAGTCAAATATCTCTTCTCCAACTCTAAATGCTTGATCTCAGCGCCAGCTCCAAAAAGTGCCATGGAAGGTGTGCCAACAGTTCCATGATATAAATATTTTTCCATGCATTCATCGTGCAACCACTTCCTTTCATATTCCACAGCTTCTTTTACATGGCTGAAAACCTTGTCCATATCCTTTGATGAGGCAAATAAGAGAATCTCATTACTTTGAGAGTTTACTTCAACACTGATACGTTCATCCATGAAGGCAGTCCGAATATGTGATAGAAGAGAAAGAATATTACAGTTGGATTTACCACAAAACCTTTTGAGCAGTGTGCTGCCAAACCCAGTCATCACCTTCCTTTGCAATTTCTGCATTTCCATTTTGGAAGCATCAAACAATGGAGGAGGAAAAAGCTTGGATAATGATTCGTACTCAAACGAAGTTACGCAGACCAAATATTGATTTGATACTGACAAAAGTTCACCAAAAACAACCCAACTTGGCATCTCACTGAATGCTAGTAATGAACATGATGGATGAAGGAGAAAATGCTTTCCAGTCAATGCCACTTCATAACCAAGTTGATCAGATCCAGAGTACATTGCAACATTTTCTGCAAGGGCAGCAAGTATCGCCATTTTCAAATATTTATCATGCTCAGTTGACTTGTAGGGATCCCAGAGCCAGTAAGATGGGATTATAACATCAAGTTCCTTTTCAAGGCAAAGTTCTAACTCCTTTACTGTGTCATGGCATCTCCTCATGGATTTAGCATTAATTTTGTTTTCCCAACACCATTTATTTCGAATGTTGGCAGGAATTGATGTCCACTCCTTATATACAGAAAGAAGTGTAAATAGATCACCATTCTGATGGCAGAACTGCAACTTGAGACAATCAGCTTTTAACTTATCATCATGACTACCAACTCTGCAGAATATGTTACTGGCATTTGCCATTACAGCTGCCAGAACAAGGCCCTCTCTACCCAAGCAATGATGGAAACAACCAAGAATGAGCTTGCCAAGGCGAGGCTCAACACCCAGTTTAACCAGGCATCGACCTTCGTCAGTCAATTCATAAACACCTTTGTTCAGTGTGATAGCTCCCAACTGAACAAGATTCCTAGTGGTCAAGTCAATGGATTCTGCACTGGGTGCATCCACAAAATCAAAACCCTTTATATCATTGATCCCTAATGCAAGAATCCTTAGAATAGCAACACCAAGATGAACTTTTCGAATCTCAGGTTCTTGATTGAGAGGCATTGACTCATAATCCTGCTCTGAGTACAGTCTATAACATTTACCAGGTCCTGTTCTCCCAGCTCGGCCAGCTCTTTGTTGAGCAGAACTCTGATTGATACAACCTACTTCGAGCACATGCATAACAGTGCCTGGTTCAAATTTACTTTGTTTAGCCATGCCACAATCAACCACATACCTGACCCCAGGAATTGTAATCGATGTTTCGGCAAGATTCGTGGCAAATATAATTTTTCTCTTTCCAGGATAGTTTTGAAAAACATAGCATTGCTCTTCAAAAGAAAGCTTTCCATGTAATGGTAATGCAACAGCAGAGGAAGCTTGAAATTTCTCACAAGCCCATTCTACTTCCATCTGAGATGTCAAAAAGGCAAGAATGCTCCCTTCTTCTTCTGTTTTATGAATTTCTGTTGCAACCCTCACAACCTCACAAGCATATGGCGCAACAGTAGCATTTCCCTCAGTAGTGCAAGGGGCATATACAATGTCAACTGGGAACTTTCTCCCTGACATGTGAAATATTGTACAACCAAAATAGTAGTTGGAGAGCTGGCTTGCATCAGCTGTTGCTGACATTATTACAAGCCTCAAACAACTTCTCTCTCTGAGTAGGTCTTTAAGCAGTGCCAAAAGAAGATCAGTGTTCAAGCTTCTTTCATGAGCCTCGTCAATAATTATGCAGGAAATCCTCGAAAGATACCTATCATTAATGTAATGCCGCAGTAAACAGTGATCTGTCATGTATATCACTTTGGAATCAAATTTTTGACTTGATGAAAATGTAGGATAAGAGATGACTGAATTGTCTCCATAGCACCCTCTACTTTCTTCTTCGACCCTATTTGAAAGTGAGGTGGCTGCAATCTTGCGGGGTTGAGTACATACAATGCACCCATCAGCAGCTACTCCAGAGTCAGAGAGGAATTGGACTAATTGTGTGCTTTTTCCTGAACCAGTCTCTCCAATCAGTACCATTACCTGAACAAACAATTATCAGAAGAAAAACAAAAAACAAAAAACCAAAAGTAGATGCAAGCAGTTTCATTAAACACAAAATCCAGTCTAGCCTAACAATGTGTATGCTTGTAAATAGTAACAACTTTTTTTTTCGTAATTTAAATAGTAACAACCTTGGGTCATCTCTGATCTTAAAACACAAATCCTGAGCAGTTCAGGTACCATCTCCACAGATGAAACTCATGTTCAGGAAATCTTCCCTTGAAAAGAATAAAACTAGTCCAGAACTGACTTTTTACATTTTACTTTTGAAAATCGAATATTAACTTGAACATTTACTCATATACTGGAGAGGAAAAGAAAAGAAAACACGCATTGCACACGCAAAAAGAGCAAGAGATAAGAAGACTATCATGCAAAGAGAAATAGTTCCATATCTAGAAAAGTACGACTGAAGAGATGGTCCCATATGAGAAAATTACGGGTGTGATAGGTTTCTGAGCTTGGACCATAAAGATGAATTCTTGTAAACAGTTATATTCTTCGTTCTTGTCCAACTTCTTCCGAACACGTTAGTATACTTTAAGCAATTGAACCTCCATAATCCTAACTTCTGTTCCTCCATTAAAAAAAATACATAGATACATCCAAATTCCCATGTATACACGTAACTTAAACCTAATCACCATGAAGAAAGGACAAAGAGGATATTAAGAATAAGCACACATAAAATGAAGAAAGCAAACCAAAAGCCACACCTGTTCTCCTTCAATTATCCTCAGAATCTCTTGTCTTTGTGCATAAATTGGCAATTCCTCGTCAAGTCTACTAATTTCCCTCAACACCAACTTATGAATGCGACCCCAGTTCACTTCGTCATCAAACTTAAACACTGGGATTCTCCATTCTGCTTCTTTTTCAAAATTTTCCTTCTCTGCACGTGTAAGATGATTAAGAATACACCTCAGAGCCCTCTTGAACTCAATTATTCTCTTCTCTATCATGTCTCTCTCCACTTCCAAACCCCGTTTGCGGTCCAACATCTCCGCGGCCTTCGCTAACTTCAACTTCTTGAACGAACCAACCCGACTGATCTCCATAACTTTGTGGTCCAGTTTAAGTTCCCATCTTTTCACTTCCTCGCCCTCAATAACCTTATTCACGTAATCAATAAAAACCTCTCTGAGTCTCTGCTCAAGCTCTTTTCTTTCTAATGGGTCAACAACATTGGACTTAGGTTCTGGGGTGTAGGAATGGACCCCGCTGAGCCGGAGCTCCCACACGCGTGTTACGCAGAAGACAACGTCGGCCCATTGTTGGAAATATAGCGTAGCGAGTACACAACCAGAGAAACCAAACACAACGCGCTCTGGTTTTCGTGTACACTGCAAGATAAGAGACTCAAGGTCTGGCTTTTTATGGGAATGAGTAGAAACAGAGTCAAAACAGAGCTGAATTGTGTATCTCCCGCGAAGGCGAGAGCTTGCGGTGCGTGGGGGCGATGGTTGCCGTCTAGGTTGGTAGCGGTGGCAGGCAAGGTGGTCGGACGGCGAAAACTGCCGGCCCGTGGGCTGGTAAAACTGATTCTTCTTCATCACATTAAGAATTTGGAAGAAAAAAAAGTAAGAAGGCAACGAGGAAAGCACAGAAGAAGTCGACCTGCGTGTGTTGCTTTGGGAAGTATTTCTTTATGCCTAAGGAAAAGGGAAATTAAACAGAAAAGATAAAAGACGCGGTCAAAGACGTGGTGGACTCGGATCGTATTATATGTAAAATTTAAAATTTTGTATTACGATTAAAATAGTATATTCAATTAAACATAAAATTATTAAATAAAAATTAATAAATTTATTTTAATTTATAAAATCTTATTAATTTACAAAAATTTATTAATTAATTACTATTAATAATCAAGAAAAAGTATCTCCGCCTTCCTTCAACTTAATTCATTTTTTATCTATATTTATCATTTTAAAATAACTTAATATTTTTATAATACTATTTCAATAAAAAATATAATATAATTAATTATATCTTTTTTTTTATATACAAAGGAGGCCACACGGCTTACATTAGGGAGGACATCCCATTCAAATCATGTAAAAGAAACTAAGACACCCAAGAGGAAGTGTTTGTAACCCATGAAAACCTGGACTATAAGAAGCTGCAAACTTAGAAAGCCAATCAGCACACTAATTCCCTTCCCTTGGTACATGACATATACGAACTTGTCATTCTCTACGAAAAAGCTGCATAACGTCCATTAATAAGGAATTTCTGTCATGTCTTATCTACGTCGAAGAAGATAAGATATTGATCACTACAAGAGAGTCCACTTCAATCTCCACCCTTCGATAACCCAAATCTCAAGCGAGGGACAATCCTAAAAAAACACCCAAAAGCTCTGCATCCATAGGGGAACAACAACCAATATTATGGACAAAACCACCTAACTAAGCACCAGTTGAGTCTCTGAGTAAACCCCCAGCAGTAGCTGCCCGGAGGGAGGATGGCACAGCTCCATCAGAATTT
>JAOTBA010000205.1:2463777-2478218 GCA_025629845.1 Erythroxylum squamatum | reverse complement strand
GCCTTTTTGTCTGTTTTGCAGGTGATCGATCATCCGAAGTACGTAAAGCTATGGATCAGAACAACGACAATCCGGTCCAGCAAAATCCGGCTGAACCAAAAATAAACTAAATCAAAAAGTTAAATATATTAAAATTTTTACGATTTTTTTCATCCACATACGTAGATGTGATGGGAATTTGGACTTACATGTAATAAAATTCAACAAGTAACCCTACTTCTCAACTACCTTTCTCACTTATCAACCGTGGTTCTTTCTTCTTTGTCTTCTTTCGTCTCAAAAATAGGTTTTTAGCTGGATGGAAAAGTAGCTGTCTTCTATGGATGGATGAAGAATCAGGTACACTTTGCTGTGATGGAGTAAAACTTCTTTCTACAATATTCAACCTTCTCTTTTCAACCTTCTCTTTATCACTTTTGCTTGCATAGCGGAGATAGGTGAAGTATACGTCAAGTTTTCGTCAATGGTAAGCACCATACATGTACTCCAATAATTTTCGGATTTTTAAAAATTAATCCAGAAAAATAGAAAGTTAAAAAGATTAAACCGATATTAAATTATTATAAAACGAGTTAAAAATAAAAAAATTGAGTAGTTCAAAAAGTGAATAAAAAATATCTTTATTTAACGTCATTTTATTTAATATTTTTAAATTTTAAATTAGGTCGAATTGAATATCCTATTATAAGGGCCTAACTCACCTCTCAAAAGCTAGCTCAAGAGGTGGAGGTTTGCACACTATTATAAATTCTTGAATGTCTTCATAGTTGTTTGATGTGGGATTCCTGACACATCCTCCTCAGTCCAGAGCAGGACTGAACATTTAATGGATATATTGGACAAAGGGATATAACTGGGCACCATTCCAAACCATCGAGACAAACTGGCTCTGACACCATGTTAGAAGTGCTTAACTCACTCCAAAAGCTAGCTCAAGAAAGAAAAGTTTGCACGCTATTATAAATTTTTGAATGCCCTCGTAATTATCTGTTGTAGAATTCTTAACATATCCCGAACTTAATTCAAGTTTGTTAATTTCAGGCCGAGTCAATTATCATCCTCCCTTGCTTGCTTGTTACATGAGAAGAGTGCACAGATCTAAAAGTAAGTAACAGACAAAATCGTCGTCCGAAAACAAACAAATTCTTTAACATTAAAGACAAATTAACGTACCAAACATGCAACCTTTATTCTAATCTTGAAAGCACAGACAAATTCGTCCTCTCTCACAGATCGACCGTTCTCGATCAAGATGAATGGAAGGTGATGACTGAGTCCCACCATTTCGCTGATCTTGGTCGTCTGTTTAGCCAACATCCCCTCTTGACCGCAATTGTCCCATACCACATTAATTGTTCCACCTATTCAATTTCATAGCACCAAGATAGAAACACTAATAATTGTGTAAGAATCCATACCTCTCGGGGCAGTACAAAATTGATACTGATTAGGTTTTGGATTTAAATTTTATGATTATTAAGAATTTTCTAATTATATTTTTGCTGTTTATTTTCAATTAATTTAATAAATATCTTTTTAAAAATACGTAATTTATACATTCTCTAAACTGGTTATGAACTAATGTGGGTAATTAATAATGAAATTAATTTCTAATTTTTTAATTCGATTTACTTTAATAACATTTTTGTTATAATAAATTGACCAATTTATTAATTAACTGAATATTTTTTATAAATTCATTAGCCTTATAAATTAAATAAACAAATTAACTTTTATTTAACTTATAAATTAACTTTTTCTAACAAATTTGGTCAATGTCTTCTAAGAGAATTTTAAAATTTCTAAGCTAAGATATCAAATATTCAATCACGAAGAGAATTATAACTTTTTTCTTCTGAAAACGGAGAAATTCGCAGTCGTTACCCTTTTGAATATATACTAAGTAAATTTTCGGATTGACGCAATAGCCTGCAAAACACGTCAATCAAGTATTCTACATTAAATAAGCCTTGTACGACAGACTCGATCGAGAAAGCGAAGATAGAGCTGTTAACTTTAAGTGTAAACATTAATATGTAAAAGTATAGTTAGAATTGAATTTATTATGAATAATTTGTTTACGGCAACTTATTTAATATATATTTAAAAATGTTAGCTTTAAAATTTTAAAAAATAGAAAAATCTAGCTAGTATGCACTCTATGGTTCCAAAAAGAAACCGTCGTGCGGCTGACTTTTCAGTATTCATATCCCCACGTGTGGCTCGAGATAAAAAGGCTGATAATAATAAATAAACAGCATTTATTCTTTTTTCGCAACCCCCACGTGCACTCTTGACGCGTAAACTAGTTCCCATGTTATGGCGGCCCCAATGTCTTCCAAGTATTTTAACTGTCCACGCACGCAATCAATGAAAACTCGGAAGACTCGTTAGTGTCACAGCGCTACGCTGCCGACTTTCAACACTTCACGTCCACGTTTCTAATAATGAAAGACCGTACCGTGTTCGGCCGTGATTCGCAGTCCTTGCGTCACCCACGCTGTGGGAATAGCTTTGCTTCCTATTTTTCAGGGGAACTTCTTGGAACTAACGTGTTTGTGCTTTTTTATATGTATATAAACGAGACGAGAACGTGTGCTAGGGACTAAAAGTGTTTTTGGATTAGTTTGATAGAATCGTAGAAGAGATCAGATTAAATGGGGTGGTCGGAGACGGAGCCAGCTTGTCGGAAGCACCCAAACGATGACCAAGGACAAGGGATATGTCCGTCGTGTTTAAGGGAGAAGCTGTCGCAGCTGTACTTGATTCCACCCCTCAACAAACCTGCAATGGTCGCGCCGTCATGCTCGTCGTTGACTTCTTTCTCCTCCTCTTCTTCTCCTAATCAGCAGGGATCTTCGCCACCGCCGTCGAGGCGCCGCTGGCATCAGCGAAACGCGTCGCAGACGGTGAGATGCGGAAGTTTTAAGGTCGTCGGAGAGGGGTTGAAGAAGAGCAGATCGATGGCTGTTGTTGTGTCGAGAAGCGCAGAGGGAGAGGTGAAGAGTGAGAAGAAGAGAAAAGGGTTTTGGTCAAGGTTGCTTCATTTGAAGGGGAACAAGGAGAGTGCTGCTTTGACTGCCAAACAGATGTAGAACTAGAAAACAAGAACTGGTTTCTATAGATTTGGAAAAGAAAATAAGTTGTGTATAGTATAGCTATAAGTTTACCAGTTGAAAGGGATTCAATTTGTTTCGTACGAGGATGTGAATCCTTACCTCAATTAGGTTGTTTTGATCGTTGCTCATGTAGATTTTGGATTTGGTTAATGTTAAGTTTTATTCCTCCTTCCATACACCATATTGGAAAAACATAACAGGTAGAGATCGTGTACTTTTCAACCATATTTTGCAATCAAACTTCCCAACTTAGCATCACAAGTTCTAATTACAATCCTATACTTCTTACCAATTTCTTAGCATATTACACCATGATGGATCACTCAAATCACATAGAAATAAAGAGCTGAGATTGAACTTGCTTTGGAAGATGAACAATGGATGTACCAAAATAAAAAGTCAACCTAGTAAATTACTTGGTAGTAACTTGATCTTTTCCAGAAGTCCGGCAGCAATTTCATGATCGTAAATTCACATTGAAAGAGACATGCACCGTTTTGACAAAACCAAGGGCTAGGAAAATGTATTTCAACTATTACCATCATACAAGTTCAGCAAGTCAAGTCCAAAGAACTTTCAATGTTACAACTGAAGTCACTAAACTAAAGTTTACAGATTGCTAATCTTCACATTGTAAATATGAAGCTGGCTCTTTTTGTCTTCTCTATACATCATCTAGGTTTTTTGGATTGCTGATGCACCTTCTACGCTGCCTCTATATCGCAGAACATCCCCCAGGCTTCGTCTGCTATTGGCTTGTCTACTCTGTTCTCTTATGGCAGCATACTTATTGCTCATAGCTTCTCTGCTTGAGCCATATCTTCGACCAATTTCCTCCTTGACAGGCTGTGATGGACTTCCATCAATGGGGACTGACCTGCTAGTAGCTTTCATTTCAAGGGCAGTTTTATCCTGAGAGTTGCACCTCAGAGTTAGAAAGCAAGGAATAAGAAAGGTAAGAGCGGCACTTATTGCAACATTAATGGAACCCATAATTCAATAAAATGTCAAGCAAAATATAATCATGACAATAACTTAATGACATTATTATCTAAAATTATGTATACGTACTCTGCTATCGGTGCCAGACTCGATATCCAGTTATCCACTGTGTTAAAGTTTCTCGTCAATGGAATGACACGCTCACCAACTTTTTGCCCTTGTTCTAGTCATGATCGTTCTAGAACAATGTACACAAGCAAATCATATCAAGAACAACGTTGATGATAAAATAAGTTTCAGGTGTACTCTGAAAATAGTGTTTTGACAGCATAATGTCTACTAGGCAGTGAAAGGAGGAAAATAGTCCTAAAACACTACCTTTTTGTAGAATAAATTATTCCCGAAGAATCAAAACCACCAGTATCGTCAGCCTCCGTTGGGAACTTAAATCTCTTCCAGCTCCCAAAGAAACCAATTACACGGTCAAAGAAATTGCTTGCTACCAATAGGGTGTACACAACCATGATAAGTGGATAGATTCTGTTGAACCCGTCTCCAAAGAAAGAGACAGCATCATCGATTTTCCCCATGTGCTGCAAGTGGTGTAGTAATGAATCCAAAAGAAAATGAAAACTGGAGACTAACTTTTCATAGGGGAAAAGAGTAAACAGATAACTTTGACTGATAGAAATTAGTGAACTCTTCAGGAGTGAAAAGCAATAGAAACAAAGAAACATGAAGCTCAATTAACAGATGATGAATAGGATTAAGTGTACATGACCAAAGAGGAAAGTTGATCAGAAAATGAGGTGCTAAAACAGAGTAAGAAAAGGAAAGAAAGGAAAACCATCCAGAAGGACATTGGTATCCTTTCCAGCCTTACACCTAATATTCTACACAAACACTTTTAGATTACACAGAACATAACAGCTTCTGAGATTACCAAGCAAGACAAGAATTGGTCCTAAACTCAAGACAAGTAATTTCTCTTTTCAAAGGTAATGATTTCTTCGAATGAAAAAAATGAACATTATGTGATCATGTATTGCATTTTTTAAACCTATAAAAGCAAATACATATCCATACGTGTCAAAGTAGTTGGGTTTGAATGAAAAAGACGGATAAATTATTCAAGCCACTGAAATAACAATCAGAGCATTTCCACAAGTTTATGCACTAGGGGAGCAAGATCAAGGAATGCTATTTATGACACCTGCAATGGAATGCCAACAATTTCAAGTAACAAATTCAAAATTATTCAATCACTTTCTCTTTTAATTAATGTACAGAAATAAGCAAACTGACGGGAGAATTACCTTTTCAAAAATAGTTCTCTTAGTCCCAAGATTAATAAGGTTGAGAAAATTGTAGGAAATTGGAGAAGCATATCGAGCAACCATCCTGAATGAAATAAAATTTGACATAAATATTGTTTCAGTTCTGTAACAGGATTGGTAGAAGTTGTGGGGAAAAATACTTACGAGCACATCATAAGCAAGCTAACTGAGCTTGTCTGCCTTGGTGTTAATGAGTAAAACATCAGCATCCCAACTTTGGATAAGGAGTAGTTGGTGCAAATGCACATATATATCAAAGGAACAAAAGCTAACACCTGCAGGCCATGTTAAATAAATGTAGTAAGTAATAGCATGCCATTAAAAATAATATTCACAAGAAATAATGCAGAGATCTCAAATAACAACTAAAATCTGCAAAAAGAATATTTACCTGCACTAACACCTCTTGTCTTCCTGCAGAATTTATAAGTATTGAGAAAAGAGACAGATCGACTCCACTTGGTAGTAACATTGCCTCTGCAAGAAGAATTGCAGCAGACATGGAGCTAGTAAGATAGCCAAGAGCTTTTCAAGTTGCTTTCTTAGAATGTATCGCCAGAAAAATTCTGCAAAAAGCAATCACCATTACAACCATTAGAATAGGCCATACAACTTTTAGAATAAGCATGAGTTGCTTTCTTAGATTGCATCGCCAGAAATTCTGCAAAAAGCGATCACCATTATAACTATCAGAATAGACCAGACAACTCTTTAACCATTTCATAGTAACCTAAAAACCAACAAACAACAGTTAGGAAGATAATCAGAGTAACAATGCCATCATGTGTCATGACCTTGCTTAAGATTCAACCAACCAATCAGAACAAGTATATCATCTTTTGTTTCATACGTACAAAAGGCAAGTTATTTTGTAATTTAAACAGACGAGTGAGAACTCCGAGATAAAAAAGTTGAAGACAACAGAAAGAAATTGAAAGCAACTAACGCGCAGATCTTTTTCTAAAGCAAAGATTTAAAGGACACAAATGTGTTTCCAAGATCTGGTGATTACCAGTTGTGTCCAAAAGAGATCCAAATTTTCCATTCCAAGCAGGCCTGAAGCTTGAAATATATTTCCTGACATAGTTGTAAGGTGCATGGTAAGGTTGAGAGAAAAACTTCCAACATATAAGAAAAATCCTACAACATAATTAGGAGCAAACCATCCAGTTGAACTTCCATGTTCATAATTTTTAATTGTATCTTCCAGTTCAAGGGCTTCAGAGACATGATATATACTCACTCAAAACAGAAAGTGCAGCAGATAAATGAATCAAATTGTGAACCCTGTAATGAACAAAATGGAGAGCCTTGTGGTAGTCTCCAGAAATGTGGCTATCATGCGAAGAAAAGAAAAGGGAAACTATTGAGGGTTGGTTGAAATATCATTTACTAACGAATCGACCATGTGACGTACCACCATTAACCAAAAGTTAAATGTGGGTCATGTGACACTTCAATGAAGAAGGTAAAGAAAGTGCAATACGGACTTGCAAACAACAAAATTTGAAAGGGATAAATACACAAATGTGTCAGAAAGGAGAATCAGTGGCGAGTGTTAAGCACAATGGAGGATATTACTTGGCAAGGAACAAAAAGAAACAGATAAATTGGCACAAGAACAAAGAAAACAAAATGTTATGTATTGATCATTAAACTCAAACTAAAGAAGCATATCATAAACATTGCATCAATAAATTACATATGCAGACACCTGAAACTACGACTTCATCTGCCATAGTAGCTCACATCTCTGTAAAGCAAATGAACATACAAATCCATGTACTTCTTCCTTTTCTCAAGTGAAAGAGATACATTAAAACCTGCTTCAACATCTACAAATACAGTAGTAAAAACCTATCATAGACATCCAAATTGATGAATGTCTTCAGAGTTCATGATCTAAGAAGTACTATCCCGTTGACAGCATAACAACATAGGTATAGAATAACTTGATGTTGCAAAAGATGCATGCTGACATTATGGATTGAAGACCGTTATGGCTAATGTGGAGACAGCCAGTATACAATGACCAGTGCAAAATATTTAACATTTGCTGATAGGAGAATACATATGTTAAGAACAAATTATAAACCTCGGAAGCTAGCATTTGGCATACCTTTTATAACGATAATACTGCTCGCTAGAACATCGAAGATTACATCTTAATGATGCCATTGATTTTTCATCTGCATCACAGTCCATATCATTTTCTCCCAATTGGCCACCTTGTGGGTTAAATGAGGGATCTTGCCTCAACCGTGAGTTTAAAAGGAATTAAAAAGAGCATCTCACCAGTACAAGTCCCATATAGAAAGAAAGAGATAAAGGCAAGGAGAAGAAGTAGGAGCGTGGTCGATACCATTTCAGTCAGCATATTGTCAATAACATCCATGTAATGCCTTAAGGGATCACGCTTGGACATCTGATTTGATGTTGCTTGAGCAATCTTTTGAAGTAAACAAACATCGAGTCACGTGTAAGTAAGCAATTGCTACTGATAGAATAACATTGCATACAGCAATAATAGGCATTTCAAACATCTGTGACTGAAGATGAGCGTCAAATTTTTAAAAAATAAAACATATTGATGATCACTTATCCAGTAATTAAACTAGGATCCATGTGGCAAAATATGAATGTCAATAACTCAACTTGCTTGCTTTAAGCAAGACATAGCCTAACTTTAATGGAACTAGTGACAATTGCTAAGTTCATTCAAGTACAGGACTTAAAATTTGGTGAATTGGGCTTTGGGCTTCTAGGGTACCCTTGATATCAAACTTGACAGTAGACCATGCGCGTCAATGCCTCACAAAATTTCATAATGAGATAGAACATCCAATAATTCCTTTCAGAAAGCTACAATGTGATATAATTTATTACTGAGAAGACGTAGGAATTAATAATTCCTTTTAACAAAACTATGTCTTCATAGTTACCCAGAAGACACAAGGAACTTTACTGAAAAAATTGTAGTTTCTTTGGCAAAAGGAAAAAGGAAAATTGCCCGTCAATAAATGATATGGCAAGCATAACACAAATAATTGTTAGAAAAAGAGAAAACATTTCATTTGTGTCAAGAATGAAAAGAATCGGAGTAATGGGATGCATAAGATATATTTCAAAAGCAAGCTACACCTCAACGAAATGGATGACATCTATAAAATCTGAAAGACGTTTAAACTCATCAAGTAGGATGACCAATATGAATTGGACTCTACAAGAGTTACACAGCATAAATCCCAGAATAAATGATAGATCTAATGTACTAATAAAGTTTAGAAACTTACAACAATAGCATTCGAGAGTTCATGATGAGCCTCATCAAGTTTCACAGCCATTTTGGCAATTTTGTGAGAAAGAACCTTTTGGCGAGTTGTCCAATCTGAATTCTGCCAAAGGCTCTTCGGACTTTCACTCAAGCCAAAACCAAGAAGAAATACACCAGTTACAAGTCCAAAAGTATTTGAGCAGGCCATGGCAAAACCAAGCACTCCACCTCTGCAACCAATAAAGATCGCAAGACTAAGATCTTATGGTGATCGTGCAACATTTAAGAATTATAGTATTGACAAATTCATTTATTTATATATTTTTTCATATCAACTGGATAGGTTTTTGTCACTACAATTGGTCTTTAGGGAATTATTTGAATTATTGTGCCTTACATTTAATTTGTGTTTAAATATTTGGTTTAACTGTGATAAATTGATTTTGGACAATTGATGCTACTTTACTTGAAATTTTTATTATAGGGTACTTGGAGAAATTAGAGTTCAAAAAGAATAAGAAGTAGTGATCCAAGGCATTAAAAACAGCTGAAGAAGAGAAGCATAAGTGCAAGCATGATGATTCCCACCCATACTATACCAGTCGAGCCCATGCACATCAGTCTCATGCAAATCTTCCCCATCATTATCATGACATTCAATCAAACTAATACCCAAGTAAAAACAATCTTCATAACCATGGCTTATAGCTTCTGAAAGATTAAATTGCACTTCTTAATCCCCAATTCCCATAGTGATAAAGCCCTTCTTCATGTTAATTATGGTCTCAGCAGTCAAAAGGAATGGCCTACCTAGAATCAAGGTACTCTAAAAAAGAAGCTCGTTAGTCATATCTAGGACATAAAAGTCAACTGGGAAAACAAGACCTTTGACTTGCACAAGGATATCCTCTAGAATGCCTTTTGGGTATCTCACTGTCCTATCAACTAGACCAAGCACTACACTAGTGTCTTCAAAGCTTCAATACCCAAGGTCTTATAAACAGAGGTCGGCATGACATTAATTGCTGCACCTAAGTCAAGTAGGGCATGAGAAATAGTAGTTCTACTTATGATACAGGGGATAGTGTAAGAACCCGGGTCTTTGCATTTAATGGGCAATTGTGGCTTAAATAAGGCACTAACACTCAACCCCAGTTGGATTCTCTCACTATGCCTATACTTTCTCTTGTTTGTGCAGAGGTCTTTCAAGAATTTAGCACACTTAGGCATCTTTTTAATCAATTCAAGTAATGGCACATTTACCTCAAGTTTGCTAAACATTTCAAACAATTCATCATTGTCTTTCTTGTCAACAATCTTTTTACTAACCAAGTAAGAATTTGGAAAAGGCAAGCCACGAATTTTTACCTCATCACCTTTGGAGTTGGAAGGTGATCCTTCCTACATTGGTCTCTTCAGGATAGTTGTTGCCTCTTCCTCATTTTATACCACTGGTTGTTTTCGAGATTTCTCCATGAGCTTCTTTTCTTGAATGCTTTCAGATTGAATAGAAACTTTCTTCTCAGCTTGGGATGTTTCTTGCGTAGTGTTAGTAGGAGGAGATTCAACTTCCATTACCTTATCAACCGGCTCTTCATCCTCTTCATTCTCTTTGAAACTCACTTTCTTAGCTCCAATTTTGTTCCCACTTCTCAGTGTGATTGCATTCAAAGATTTTGGATTTATTACTATATTGGAGGGTATCGAGTCACTACTTTTTCCTTGTTGTTCACTCAAGTTGTTGGAGATTTGAGTAACAAAAGTATTCAAGTTCTCATGCTTAGTCTCCATTTGCTCTAACTTAGAGAACACATTTTGTAGGCAAGAGTCCATCTTATTTCCCATAGCATTCAACTTAGCATCAGTTTGTACCTTTTCTTAATCTAGTCTTGAATTTATCCCGGCAATGCCCTTTATGATCATAGCAAATTCGTCACCTTTAGAAACAGTAGATGACGTCCCTTGATTAGACACCATTTGGTTCGAATAATTTCCTTGAATGTTTCCTTAATCCCCACCCCATCGAAAATTAGGATGATCTCTCCAACCTGGATTAAAGGTGTTGGAGTAGGGATCTCTCTTCTGATATTGGCCATTTCTATTTTGGTAGAGGGCATGAACCTCTTCATATCTGGCACAATTATTGGAAGCATGCATCATAGACCCGCAGTACTCACAACCGGCTACTATAGCTTGAGAATGACTCACTGAATTAACTTGCTTAGCCTTCACATTATTCTCCAAAATATTGAGTCTTTTCTCCACTCGATTTCCCAAGGCAACGATTTCAAGAATATCTTGGGAAGAAACTGAAGAGGTATTGGAAACCCTTCTTGAGTCTCCAGATTGGGAGTCATTGGTAGCCATCTTCTGAAGTAGGTCTCATGCAGCATTGGGACTTAATTCTCTGAGCGAACCATTTGCAGCGGCATGAATTGAAGGCTTATGATGTGGAAGAAGCCCTTCATAGAAATAGTTGACTAGATCATTCTTCGAAATGTTGTGGTGGGGACAATGAGCTAAAAGTGTGATGAACCTCATCCAATATTCATGTATGGATTCATTATCTCGTTGTACCACAATAGTTATCTCCTTCTTTTGTCTCGAAGTCTTAGAAGTGGGAAGATACTCATCTAAGAATGCTCCTTTCAATTGCTCCTAAGTCAATGTGGTGAAATGTTGAGGTTGTGTATAAAGCCATTCTTTAGCTTTTCCTTCTAAAGTGAAATGAAATGCTCTCCTCAATACATCTTCAAGATTTTCCGTGGGTGGTCTCATGGAAGAACACACCATATGCATAGTCTTCAAATGCCTATATGGATCATCGCATGCAAAGCCATGGAATCTAGGTAAGGAAGAAATTAATGCTTCTTTAATTTCGAAGTTCACATCATCAGTATAAAAGCCACAAGGATCATAATCAACATTGGAATTATTAATCTCCCTTATGCTTCTATTATCCTCACCATTATTCCTCATGTTGTTCTCACTATGTCCGTTGTTCCCATTAGGCCCAACAGGTCTGTTATTACCATTATCACCATCCATGGTATCTTGCTTCAATTCAAAATTGCGAGCAGACAAGTGTTCACTAGAAGTAGCTCTCTCACTAGGTTCTTGTTCACTAGATGATAAAATTGACTCTTGTGAAATATGCTCTTCTTTAAGAAGAAATTGACTTGCCTTCTCTATTCTCCTCTCTCGTCTAATCTTTTTCATTAATCTCTCAAGTTCAAGATTTAAAGGATTTAAAGGTAAAGCCCTAACTCTCATAGGCATAAACAGTAACAAAAAAGAACAAGGCACAAAACTGACTCACACAACAAGATTCGTAAAAATAAAATAAAAAATAAAAATCTAATAAGTGCAAGTGTAGGTGAAAAAAAAATGAGAACCTGTAATATGCACAAGTAATCAAAGAACGTCAAATATTGTACCAATATGCACAAAAAAGCAACCAAAAACTTTGATCTAGCAAATAAAAAAAATGCAATTATAAGGCTCAACACAAAAATCTCAGTTAAAAGTTATTTGACACTTAGGAACCAATTTCTTGGTTCCCCGACAACGGCGCCACTTGAAATAACCTTTTTGTCTAATTATTGCCTTGGGGTTACTTAAAAAATTTAACCAAGGTTTGCATATAGTGCAACCTCGAGTCGTTCTCTTTAAGGAACCAAAAGATGAAATTAATTTCCTAAGTAACTAAATGCAAAGCAACCTAGACTGTAAAATGGGGTTTGATTTCAAAAATTACCGCTAAAGTTTGCAACAAATTAAAATAAACACTAAGGACTTGTTTTTGGTATTTTAAAATTAAAATGAGTAATATGAAATGATAATGAGTGAATTAAAATGAGAAGACAAACACAAGTAATTAACAATGATAAATGCAATCCTCCAATTCAATAGCGCAGTCAATCATCACTCAAACAGATATGGGAGTTACAACAATTAAACCAATAATTAAAATCGAGCTTTTAATCTAACAATCGAGCCACGTCGAATTGTTACAAAAATATTTAAAAAAATACCAATTTACTAACTGCCACTAGACTAGTAAAATAGAACTAAGGGTATTAACACCAATGCTCGACTTTTATGAAATAATTAAGAAAATAGAATTAATGCCAGCAATAGATAAAATGATCCAATAATTCAAGCCACATTAAATAATCACCAATTTTGCTAAAATCCCAATAAAAAGTTTTGACCCAAAACAAAGTAGTGAAATTAAACCCAAAATCAACACAATATCAATTGCCAAACATTAATCTAGTCACAAAATCTTCCAATCCAAAAATATAATCAAAATGCAATTCCAAATAATTAAATAGTAAGATCTAGGAATTACTAAATAATTAAATGGATAGATGATAATTGTAGTTTAAACTCCCCTGTAAAATTCCAAGCTCCTGCCCATGCTATTTAACGGAAGGATTATGATAAATTAGCCACGACAATTCATTGAAGGTGCTGCCAATAATAAGCTCCAAGGGTCAGCCATGATGGGTTGCTTTTCACGCCTGCATTCTCCTCGCTTGATGTAACTATTTTCTTTTGCTTAATTTCTAAATCCACAATAGCCAACACACACAACTAGATGTCCATGCCTAGCCTTCATGCAAAATTCACGTAGCCTCTGCAGTTTTATGCAGCACACACACGCACCACCTCTCACGTTTGCACAGCACCATGTTTTTGTTTTCTGTCAGTCAACTAGCAAATCACCAAAGCACCTCCAATCACTTCACACTCACCCAGATGCCGCCTCCTCTTCAAGCCACGCACGCTACTTTTTCCTTTTATTGTTTTGCTGTCTTCTTCCAAAATTCACGCAGCACACACCTCCTAGCCAAGCTACTCACATACGCAAAACACATATGCTTCACTTTCTCCTCTCCACTCAACGCCAGCTACTACCTCCTTGTGTGATCAACAATGCCACTTGCTGCTTCCGAAGACAACGCCACCAGCACTCTCACGTTTGCCACAAAAAAAACCGCCCAGCAGCAACTCCTTCTCCTCTTAGTTCACGCTGCTGCCAGCTGCCTCCTTGCGTAGATGTTTGTGATATATTTTATTTCTCCAAGCTACTCACACAACAAGACACACAAAGATCATGCAACACTCCTTTCAACCCCCTCACGCTGCTTTTGTTTTCTTTTTTATTTTGCTTCTCCTTCACACACCAGGACAACACACACTCCTCACACGTTTCTGCCTCAACACTAGCTCCCTAATCCTAGATGAAACTAATTAATTCCTCTCTAAACACTAGCACCACACTCACACAACTAGCACACTCAACCCACAGGTCCACAACATCGCCACTTAACCCAGCTGCTGCCTCCTTGCGTGGTCAACAACACAACACCTCACCAGCTACCTCTCACTCAACACCACCAAAAACGTTACTCACAAGCCAACTTCAAGATGTTTTATTCTACCACCCATCCAAGCACGCACACTCCTTCAACACCACTTGTTGCTTATTTTCGTAAGCCCCTCTCCACCAATGCAATAGCTCTTGTTTTTCTTCTCCAAGCCAAGTAGCCAACTCACGTTGCTTTTTTTGTGACCCCTCCTGCCTAGCCTTCTCTTTTGTTTATTTTTTTATCAAACACTCATTCAATACCAACTCACGTTCGTTAACTCCGGTCCACTCAAATCACCTACCACTGCACTATATATTTATGAGTCCAGATCCTCTGTCCAATATTATGGTGTCTTATTGTGTCCAATAAATCTCAGCCATTTATTTATGTG
>JAOTBA010000205.1:2353658-2370577 GCA_025629845.1 Erythroxylum squamatum | reverse complement strand
CCCCACCTGCTGCTTCCTTGTTCTTCCTCCTCCATCTGCCGCAAAAACCTCCGTCGTCTGCCTCTGTCGTATGGAGCTGCTGCGTGTTCATCGTCGAGCTGGTGCATCTCCAGCGTCGTCTTCTCTAGTGGTTTTGGTCAAGGTATTCTCCTCTTCTCCGTGCTCTCCTCTGCTGCCCGAAATCACCTTTGTCCATGATTGATTTTTTGCTTAATTTGGACTTTGTTTCATCATTGAGTTGGCTGCATTTATTTTGGTTGTTAATGGGTGATTGTTTACTGATGGCCTGTGTTATTGTTGAAGAATGGTGGAAAAAGATTGGGGGGTTTGGTGTTGAGTTAGGGATGAATTTACCATGCATACCAAGTGTTTGATGAAAGTATCATAATGCTCTAATTATGCAGAAAGATGTTTTGTAATGCATTTTTCCTTTAACTTTTGAATATGGATGCCTATCCTTACGTGTTGTTAAGTTAAAATTGATGAGTTTAGTCTCGAACTTGAGACTTTTGAGTTTATATACTTTTAAGCTAAACTGGAAAGCAAAGACATTTAAATGTGTAAAATTTCTATTTTACATGTTTAAGTTAAGATAGGTAGTTAAGAAGAACTTTCTTTAACTTAATACTTTATATCGTAATTTTTTAAGTTACAATGGAATCTAATGAGACTTCTCTTAATTTTTATAGTTTTTAGTTTATTAATTTTTAAATTTTGTCAGAGAGTTTAGGATAATTCTTTTACATTTGAGACTTTTTATCATGTAGATTTTTATTTAAAGTCAAGGAGTTAAAGAGATTTCTATTAGACCTAAGACTTTTTAGCCTATTATTTTTCAAATTAAGCCAAAGAGCTTAGTCTCCTAAAACTTAGTGACTTTTTAGTTTTTATCTTTTTTGCTTAAATCAAGGAGTTAAAGATACTTATCTTTGACTTTATGATCTTATGGCCTGAAATTTTTTAAAGTTAAGTTAAAGAGTAAAGGAAACTTATCAAGAACTTGAAAAATTTTTAGCTTGCAAGTTTTTAAGTTAAGCAAATATTTGTATAGTACCTAAAAATATAAAATTATTTATTAATCGTTAAGTAATATATAATAATCCAAACACATCTACCATGTATTTATTAGTGGTATTATTTAAGATGTGTCCTATTCGGTATCATAAATCCTTTTTATGTCACACCATTACCTTAACAAACCAGTTTAAGCCTTGTTACTCTTTTTAAAGATTTTTTTAACATATTTCTTTTAACTTAAAGAAAAAACTTAGTATGTATCTCATCTTTAGATATCTAAAATTAGCAACTAAGTTTTCACGGGAGATTTTCTGTTTTTCAATTCAGTTAATGCTGAATATGAATTTATAGCATAAAATCACATCTTTGTCTTGATTTGGCTGTAAAGGACATATAATTTTTTAATGTACGGATTGTTGTAGTATGAATCATGTCAGTGGATGTGGCATCTTAATATACAATGTTGTGAGCATTTTAATATACAATGTCTCTTTTATTTAATATTGTCGCGAATAATTTACTTTACAATTTTTAATTTTGTTTATGTAATATATAATTAAAGCTATATGCAATGTCATTGTTATTTGAAATTTTCATTTATTATATTTAGAATAACATTTTATGAAATTATATGCTATATGCTACAACTTTCAATATTTGAATTAAAAACAAGTTTGTGTCTTTATTGAATTGAAACAATAAAGAATTATAAAGAATTCATTAATTTAGAAAATAATATTCATACATTTAATATTCACTACAATTACTCATATAATTCATTTATTATATAGTCAATCATAAATAATATTTATAGCTTATTCATCTATACATCTTCATTCCTATTTGTAATATAGACAAATTCTTTATCTATAGATATAAGTCAAGACAAGATGATCAAATCCCATATCCAATGAAATTTACTTTCATCTTCCTTATGTTATTGGAAATTGTTGATTTAAAATGTGTTCTTATCGATATTTAAGCAATACAAAAACACTCCATATATAATTTTGTCGTTGATATTCGTAGACCATGAACTTACCCATAATTGTCTCCTCGACTTTACCACTCTATTATCCATATTAATTATGGTACATATGTCTGGGATATATTATATGATATGCATTTAGAAGCGACTTCTTAACAAATCTTATTAATCTTTGGATTCATAAGTTATACATCTATTAAATAATGGAATATAATAACGTATATATAAAAAATAACATAAGTAAAAAAAACACAAGTCTAAATTTATGTACCTTTTACTTGTCAAAAATTATTGTGACTTCATCTCCATGTTCCAACTCCAAGTTAACTTATAGGAAAGAAATTAACCAACTCTACGAGGTAGGATTTTGATCTTCAACAATTGCTCATGCTATAAGATGCATACCTCTAACTCTACTACTTCCAACCGAATTAATTAGTTGCCCTTAAAATTTAGTCTTCAAGCATCTTTCTTTCATTGCTTAAAAAAAATGAATAACCTCTTAAACTAGAAATCCTAACAACTAAGACCTAAATAATCTTATTCTCAAGGTACCTAAAAATTTAGAAAGGGTTATGTTCTTATATAAATGAATGAAATTGATTAAATTGAGTTATTGTTGATTAGAATTGTGAATATCTTGATGTATTGACTACAAATGAGGGTGTATGGGTTAGAAATTAGTATACTTGAATTGTGAATTGGATTATTATATATTTTGCGATATAAATGTGGACTCAATTGAGAATAGAAATATAGTTTGGAGACCCAAATTGAGTTATGGTTACTCGTGGATATAGAAGTGTATTTTTATTGCAGGAATGACCCTTCTTTCAAAAGGGGGATGTCCATTTTATAAGCGAAACTCTGCTGAATTTTCAATAGGCTCCTCGTAAAATGTGACATCACCTTTTTAAATAAGAAATAGAGCTCCTTAGTATTAAGTGATGATCTTATTCTCGAGGAATTCTATAACTATAGGAATAAGGATTATCATGGTCAATATACTCCAAATAAGGCTTATGGAATTTTGAGGGGCCAATCAATCTCAAGCTAGGCCTGTGCAACTTTTGAATACCTTCTCTAACAACTTTCATTGCATTTGGTGCAATCTAGCCCTCGAGTCCATAAAAAATTTGTCTTGCTAAAGAAAGAGAATCTACCCAATGACTTGTAGCAAAGCACACAAAATTGTTTAATTTTCTTTGTCAACATCCTGATTGGTTAAACTGTAAAGGACGAATTGGATTTCAATTCTAAAATATCTTTTAGATAAACAATGATATTTGTTGTTGAAAGATACGAGAAGACTTATAATTATGCAAATTATTGAGGATAACAATGATTATTGAATTGTTTTAGTATAGCTCATGACCTTGATTGATTATAATATTTCATGGAAATTGTTTTAATATATCGCACTTTCTAAACTGTGAACGATTTTGTACTTGGTTGTAGGAACATATTTATTGGCAGTATTTATATTTTGAAGGAGATTGAAGAGAAGCTTTAGCAGGTATTCAAATGACATTCATTTCCTTATATTTTTGACAATGTCAATAATGATTTTTCACACATTTTAATGAAATTTGTATCAGTTTCTATATTTTTCATTCTAGGTTCGTCATCATCATATTCCTTCACGTACTTCAGGAAGATCCTTCTGTGTATCGGTTGAGGTAAGTGATTTTGTTTTTTACTATGTTTTTGTGAGCTTTTTTTTTATTTGGGTATTTGTTTGTAGTTCGAACTTCCCATATGAACTTCCTGCATTTTTTTTTGAAATAGCCTGCACGATGTGAAACTTGTTTGTGGTATGAACTTCGGTTTATCATTGAATTAACATAGGATGAGTTTGACTTATATTATAGTTCTAATTACCTTAATATGACATGTAAGTTATTTCATTGATGCTCTCTCAAATGATTAGCTTCTCTTTACTTTTCATGTGCAATTTTTTACACGTTTCTTTTTAAAATTATATATGTTAAAACAATTTATTAAAATAAGTATTCATATTTTTATGAATACTTATTATATTTGGCACTAGTATATATTTAATATAGGAGTTTTAACTTTAATTATCTTCTAACATATATGATTACAAACATATATGTTCGACCTTAAGTTTACAAATATTTTAGATCTTAACCCATAAACCTTAACCTATAACCCATGATGGAGCTCATGTGAGGCTTATCGGTGAAAAATACAAGGAGCCTAAGAGTAACAACAAGAACTTGTTGTCTTGATTCATAAGTGTTATCTCATATGTTTTGTAATATTTAGTGAACATGAATGATACTAACTATGGAATCACTGTTTTAAATTAACAGTTTTTCAGAAATGAGTTATGTTAATAGATCTTAGATGTATAGACAATTAACACTTGATGGTTACATTAATCCTGAATTTGTTGAGAGAGTTGAAGCTTTTATTCATTATGCATATTCTCAACCTACATATATGGATAGGCCAAAGATTAGATGTCCATGTAAAAAGTGCAAACACAAATGTTTCCTTTCTATTGATGAAGTTAATGGACATTTACTGAGAAAAAGGTTTGTGCCTAATTATTTTGAGTGAATACGACATAGGGAACCGTTGATTTGTAGCACCTCAAAGGTAATCAAGCACAATCGTCTATCAACTTAAATGAGTTTGAAGGGGGAATGGATTTAGAACAAATCCAATCGATGGAACTGAAAATTCGTACATGCAAATGGTCTATGATGCAGCCAGTAATACCTTTGAAGAAAATATGGAAAATCTTGAAGAAGAACCTAACCCACATGCAAAACAGTTTTTTGACTTACTACACTCAGCTAACCAAGAATTATGGCCAAATTGTGAGACAATGAACCAATTGTCTTCAATTGCTCGAATATTAAACATAAAGTCTGAAGGGCATATTTCGAACCGTAGTTTTGATAAAAGTCTTCAGTGGTATAATGAATAATTACCTCTTGATCATACAATGGTTGATAGTTTTTACAATATGAAGAAACTTATTAGGGGTCTTAGTTTGCCTATTGAGAAGCTTGATTGTTGCAAATTGGGATGTATGTTGTATTGGGGAGATGATGTGAAATTAAAAGAGTGTAAATTTTGTGGTCAATCTAGGTTTAAGCCTAGAAAGCGTTTTATGAAATAGAAAGTAGTACCATGGAAGCAGATGTATTATTTCCCGCTAACTCTGAGACTTCAAAGTTTATATGCTTCTAATGTTACTACATCTCACATGAGATGGCATGCTGAGCACGAACAGGAAGATGGAGTAATGAGTTATCCATCAGATGCACTGGTATGGAAACATTTCAGTGACACCTATCTTGAGTTTGCAGTTGAATGTTGGGTTAGGATTGTCGACGGATGGATTCCAACCTTTTGGTCAATCCAACCAGCAATATTCATCATGGCCAATCATAATTACTCCTTATAATTTACCTCCTTGGAAGTGTATGAAAGAGGCATATATGTTCTTGACAGTGATTGTGCCAGGGCCTACAAATCTTAAGCAAAAAATTGATGTTTTCTTACAACCATTGATATCTGAATTGCAGCATCTTTGGGAATATGGTGTTCAGATATGGTGTTCAGACATATGGTGTCTCTCTGAAATAGAATTTTATGTTGAGAGCGGCTTTGATGTGGATCATTAGTGATTTTATGGCATTTTCCATGTTATCTAGATGGAGCACAGCTAGAAAATTAGCTTGTCCTTATTATGGCAATGATTCTGATGCGTTTTATCTTCCAAATGGGGCAAAAGATGTTGATTTGATAATCACAGAAAATTTCTTCCTCCAGATCATCCATTTTGATGCAATAAAAAAAGTTCATTAAGAATAGCATGGTAAAAACACCTCCTCCTCCTCTCAAAGCTGGTGAAGGGATTTTGCAAGAGATTGAGGAATTAGGCTTGCTGAAAGTAACAGAATTTGAAGCCGATGAATTAAATATAAGCATTAGTCAAAACTTTGGTTGGAGAAAATGAAACATCTTTTGGGATTTGCTATATTGAAAAACTAAATTGATACATCATAATCTAGATGTGAAGGATATTGAGAAAAATATTTTTGACAATTTGTTCAATACCATAATGAACATTGAAGGGAGGACAAAAGACAATGCAAAATCACGAGTTGATTTGCAACTTTTTTCAGTAGGAATGAGTTACATAAAGATCTTCGTACCGATAAATATCCGAAAGCATGTTACAGTTTGGACAAAAAATAAAAGGAGCTTTTGTATGAATGGTTGAAAAGTCTAAAGTTTCCTTATGGTTTTGTTTCAAAGTTGGCTAGGTGTGTGGACCTGAGGAAGTACAAATTATCTAGGATGAAAAGTTATGATTGTCATGTGTTTATGCAAAGGCTAATTCTAATTACATTTTGGGAGTTGCTACCGAATAAGGTTTGGGAAGTAATCACAGAATTAAGTTTGTTTTTTAAAAGTTTAACATCATCTGAAATCAAGTTAACTAAAATGGAAAAACTAGAAAAGGAAATTCCAGTAATTTTGTGCAAGTTAGAAGGGATTTTTCCTCCAAGCTTCTTTGACTGTATGGAGCATCTACCTGTGCATTTACCACATGAAGCAAAACTAGTCGGTCCAGTTCAATATCGATGGATGTATCCATTTGAGAGGTAACTCGACTAATATTATATCCGTACCCATTTTTACATGCTTTATCTACCTAATTGTAATACCCATTTTCTCTAATATAGGTATTTGCATCACCTGAAAAAAATGTAAAAAACAAAGCCAGAGTTAAAGGCTCCATATGTAATGCTTATTTAGTTGAGGAAGCTAGTACGTTTTGTGGACATTATTTTGAGCCGCATGTTCACACAAGAGCAAGAAAAGTTCCTCGTAATGACGATGGGGGAGGAACAAGTGGTGTGGATGGAAACTTGTCCATTTTTACATATCCTGGATGAACATATGGACGTGCAATAAGAAGAATGTTAACAGAGGAAGAAATTGAGGCTGCACATGGTTACATTTTATTGAACTGTCAGGAGGTTCTTCCATTTGTTCAGTAAGTTGAAAATGACTATTTCTTCATGTAAAATTGTGTGTTGTTCATTACTGACAAATGTCATTATGTATTCAGATTATACGAGGCATTGTTACACGAGATAATGTCGGGTATCACACAGGATGATATTAATAAAGACGTTGAAAAACACTTTCCTCGATGGTTCGAGCGATATGTAAGTTTTCACTTACAAATATTCTTGTAGTTAAAAACCATGTTTAAATATTCTCATGACATTGTACTCTTTACTATGATACTTAATTTTATGTAGGCCTTAGAAAATCCAATAGAGAACAAGTTCATTTGTGATCTTGCAAAGGGACCTCTGCGAATTGTTAAATCGTATCCGGTGTATTTCGTGAATGGATACAAATACCATATAGAAAATCATGGACGTAGCATGTCAACAATAAACAGTGGGGTTTCGATACAGGGAGAATTGATGGATTACTATGGGAAAATAATTAAAATACTTGAAGTTGAGTACCCTGCTTTGCCAGTTAAGCGATGTGTTATATTTAAATGTGACTTGTATGAATCGACACCAAATGTTGGAACAAAAGTGCATAGCCGATACAATGTAGTTGAAATCCACTACCGAACAAGATTGAGACAATTTGAACCTTTCATCTTAGCTATGCAAGCGAAACAGGTGTGTTATATCCCTTTTCCAAGCTTACGACAAGATAAGACAGATTGGTTGGCGGTTTGCAAAGTTAAACCTATAGGTGTTTTTGAATCACATGGAAAAGGAGAGCAGAGAACTGACAGTGAAGCGTTTCAGGAAGATGTCACTTTTATCAATGCATCTGTCACGTATGACGATAATGAACCTTTGAACGATCCATCTAACAAATATGTTGATATTTCACCTGAAGAGTCTGACGAGGGTCAGAGATCTGAACAGGAGCAGGAGTTTGATTCTTATTTTTTCTAAGAGGAAGATGATTGTAATTTACAATTAAGTTATGATAACGATTAATTTGTGTTTGTAATTGACTATTTTATGTAACAAATACATTATTTGCATTTCATTAAAAATCTTATTCAAGGAAAGTTGACATGGCGAATGGTTCCAGATGGTAATAATTCTTTCCGTTGGGAGGAATGTGGTAAAATTGTCCCAACCCAAGGAATCAACACTGCAGGAAATATCGTTGGTTCATACACTAAGAATCGTTTGTCTTCCATGGCCGATCTTCTACTTCAAGGTGTTTAGTATGATTCTTACAACGTCTCTGTCCTTATTCGGTACATCTCATTTCCTTTGTTAAAGTTATTATACATAATAATATTTGATGGTCTATACTACATGTTGCTTTAAGCTTCCTGTATTCTCGAAGAAGACATGTATGCCAATAGAGGCTAGAGCGATGACACAATGGCCTATAAAGGATTAGGCAGATCAGTTCTTGTGGGAGATTCGTCAATTCCTCGTACCTTGTCTGGACAATCACGTATGCATTCCTCTCCAGTTTTGGTTTGTTTAACGATTTTCTAATATCACAGAATCAAAAGCTCTTAAATTATTTTGTTTTAGGTAAATCTGTTCCCCCTGCTAGTAGTTCATCTGGAGAATTCGTCTTCCATACCAAGAGCAGCGACTTATTCATTGTTTCCTCTACAAGTATGGATATAGCCGAAACGCTATTGAAAGAAGGTGTTGAAAAGCCTACACCTGGTGGAAGAAGTCTGACTGTTTCCATTGGTTCATTTGAACATGCTAGGACCCTTCTAGGGAATCCAGACATCGGGGACTCATTTACTTTTACTGACTCCCATGTCACATGGAATCAAACAAAATAATTATATCATGCAATACATTATTAGACTAAGCTTAAAAGTTGATTTCTTGTTGTATCTGTATGAATTTGTTAAACAATGCATAATTATATGATTGTTGAAGTTGATTTGTTATTGTTAACAATTTGTTGACCTTCAATTCCATTGCCTTATTTCCTTTGGCATATATATATATATATATATTGTGTAAAATATTGCATTCAAATTCTTATATTTGTAGAGAATTTGATAAACATTGAATTTCAGGTAACAATATGGGACCAAAGAGACAGCGTGAGGTTATGCGGCTGAGGTTTAGAGCGATGTTCGGAGGAACTTATTGTGAAGGTGGATCGTCATAGTTTGTTACTCGCACTGACTCACCTCCTCCTCTTCCGCGGCCGACAGTTGCAGATGAGCCATCACCTCCTGCTCCTTATGCTACACCATCCCCTTCGCCAACTCATATATCATCCAATACCTCTTTGGTGGATAGAGGAGAGGTCCGTCAGCCTGGATCTGTGGGAGATGATGGGAGAAAGTATATCACAATTATTAATGAACAGTAAGTGAAATAACATTAATCACTATTTGCTTTTGATTAAGCCTTAGGTGTTTTGATTCTTTTCTAGACTAAAATTACTTCTTATATTAGGTTGGTTCCGTCTGGAATGAGTTTCAGACATATGACTTCCACATTTAAGAAAATGATTGATCCTAAGGGTTATGTGTGGAAGAATATATTTGAGGCTACAAAACAATTTTACTTTCAGGAGTTTGAGGTACAATAAATATTTATTTCCTTTTTATATTTATTTATATAGTCTAATTAGATAAATATTATTACATTATATATAATAGTCCATTTTTATCCTTCTTCATTCAGAAAGATTTTTTCTAGGAGTCTTGTTTGGACGCCAACATATACAAAATATGGGAGAAGTGAGCTCGTACACGTTATCGCGACTTCATTAACGCGATACACAAGGCTGTGCACAACCCCGTTATATTTTGGAGGAAATTTGGAGTCGTTGGTAGGAGTATTGGGCATCACTTGCGGCAATGTCCATCTCAGGGTGTAACTCGGCCAACAGACGTGGGGGCCCAGGTAGAGAGAGTCTTCCCGTACATACGGGAGGATCAATAACCCACCAGGAGCATGCACATAAACTTGTAAGTATCTAAACTTGATACTTAATTTGTAAATATTTTGCTTTGTTGTATTATAGATAATGATAATGGTATAAATGTCTGGTGCCATTTATGGCTGTGTTGAGTTATTTTCTTTGTTCAACAGGGGGAAAATATCATTAAAATATAGGAAACTCTACCGAAATTTTTATAAATTGTAGTTCACATATAACAGTTTTGGTTATTTATGTAGGAAAAGTCATTGGACACGAAGCCTACACCTATTCAGTTGTTTTTGCACACTCACACAAAGAAGCATGACGGTGTGACATTCATAAACAGCCGATGTAGAGAACTGAATGTATGTCAACTTAATGCATTTTTTAAATTTCTTAATAATGATCCCTTCTTAATGTAAACATTGCTTCCTTATAGACCAATTGCAACAAACCATTCAGCGACAGTCTCAGGAGGAACAACCTGTAGATGAGACTCAGACGTATCTTGAAGCTGTGGCTGGTAGGGATCGTCGTGGCAGGATATTCGGCATAGGTTCATATGCGAACACATGTTATTCGTAATCTTTCATGTCCAGTACAGCGGCGTCTACTAGGTCAGCGAACAACAATGAAGTCATCGACCTTTGGGCCATAGTTAACACATTGATGGAGAAGATAGCTCATTTGCAAGAGGAGCAGACGGCCAAGGAGAATTAACGAATGAGAGAGCAGATGGAGCAAATGGTTCGCATGAGGGAGTAGATGGAGCAGATGGCTAAGATGAGAGAAGAGATGGAGCAGATGGCTCAGCTGAGACAAGAGATGGAACAGTTGAAGGGGAGGCTTAGCTCAGACCACTCACAATCACCATGACGTTAGCTAGTCCTACTCATTATGTTTCAATTACAAACATAAGAACTTATGTACACTTTATTGTTTTTATTATCAATTTAAATAATTTAAACTCTATATCATCATTTAATTTTTTGATTAAACAAATTATATATATATATATATACAAAGTAATTTATTATGCACAGATAAGTGATAACTCTTGAAAATATGCATTCATCACTAGATCATGAAATGGGCATTTGCTTAAAAAATGTCTTCACACTTATTACCGACGAAACTGTCGTCGGTAATGCAAATGCAATTTTCGACGAAACTACTAATACTGTCGGTAATGTAAATTGATTTACAGATGGTATTACGCATTACTATCGGTGTAGGAATGCAATTAGTTGTTCCGACAGACACCGAACTGCCGGTATATTAATTTGTTGGTGACGGTATTTTGGGTTTCGTCGCTAAATATGTCAACTTTTTAATGATATTAACTTCTATTTATTGACGGTAAATCCATTCTGTTTCTGTCGGTTAAATATACTGACGGATAATAGTCCGTTGTTACAATATTGTCCGTCGTTGTTAATACACCGACAAAAACTTGAACCAGTTTCTGTCGGTATAATATACCGACGACCGTTTTAATGACGATTTTGTCTGTCATTAAGGTCCGTCGGTATTTTGTTTTCCTGACAGAAATATGTCATTTACCGACGGTAACGTCCGTTGGTAAACACGTTTTTTCTTGTAGTGACCTATCTCTTGTTAGTCTAATTTAATCGTTTTTCATTTGATTCAACCTCTCAGTTTATTACCAAATTATTCAATCAATCTAATAATACTAAAAGTTATTAAAAGAAATATAATAAAACTATAAAATAGTTTTAAATTATTACAAGCAAATCTAGTAATTCAAAGTGTTATTAATTTAAAATAAAATAAATTTCTGTCTAATATTAAGTATTTAAGGAAAAGGAAACTTTTATATATATTAACATACATCTAATTTGACATGTTAAAATAAAAAAGAATCAATCTACATTTAACAATAAATATCAAATTCATACACTCCTAAAATAATTAACCAATTTAAATAAATGATAATATTAATAAATTTTATATAGAGTTCATGACCTAAAGAATAAATAACTTATTACCTGATCGGGTGTTTGTTGTGTATAAGATTTAATTAATAACCTTCGATAATCCGTAAGCGTACGGTTTGTTAGTGTAGTACTAAAGGTGTTAATCCCACGATAAGAGAATTAATCTAATCCTAAAATCTAAGGTTAGAAACAATAACGGAAATTTAAATTGCACGAAACTAAAAATGAGAACATAATTCAATCAAGAAATTTAAGAATCAAACATGAAATACTAATTACTAAGCGATTGCAACACACCCAAGAATTAACCGAGAAATTACCAATTGAGAGAAAGAGAATTTTACTTATCCTTAATGCTAACCTAACTGATTATGAATTATCGAATTGTTGGTTTTAGATTATCTTAGGGTTGATTACTCTCTCTCGAGTTATAACCATCAACCTTAAATCATAAACCCTAATCAGATAATGGAAGATGCAATTTCTCAATTCACAACCTATCAAAAACCTTAATTAGTTTTGAACTTCTCTAATAAACTATCAGAAATCGTTGCAAGATCTCTCTTCGCACAATTTATCTATTTGATTCAATTCTTGTTTTATTAAATCACCTATCTCTTGGTAGTCTAATTTAATCAATTTTCATTTGATTCAACCTCTCAGTTTATTACCAAATTATGAAATCGCATAATCAAACCATAACAAATCCAATAAACACATAAACAATCAAATTTTCATTAATTCAAGAATAAAATTCCGAAAGTAAGTTTAGATCATCCTTGACATTCTAGATTTTATCATCAATATTAAATCCAATTCTATACAATGATAAAACTGAAAATAAATAGGAAATACAATCTAAATAGATGATGGGAGGCAGCGACGTCAGGAAACCTCCTGATTCGAGATGTACGTCGAGTCAACTTCTTCTCCTCTTCTCTTCCTCTATCTCTTGATGGATTCTCTCTAGGGTTTCTCAAGGTGGCTGATGCAAAAGCTCTTCTCTACCTCTTTTCTTGTTCTTTAAATATCCTTTTGTGTTCTGAGCAGCTCTAGGATTTTTCCGGGGTCTAAAAGGTTCAAAAAATCCCTCAAAACTTGACGTTTTGAAGTGCCTACGCGTCTGCCCGATGCAGGCCACGATCATGGGCCATTTCTTAGGCTTCTATCATAATCGTGGCATACAGGCCACAATCATGGGTCATTCCTTATGCTTCTATCATGATCGTGGCATTCAGGCCATGATCGTGGGCCAACTTTGATGCTTTTGTCATGATCGTGGCCTGTTATGCCACGATCATGTGTTGTTGTTTCAGCCCGAATGTCTCTGAAACTTCTTGTTCTTCGATGTTGACCCTGAAATACTAACAAACACATCAAGGTACCTCAAAAACATAATAATTAAGTTCAAAGACTTGTACTAATCCATAAAACACTTAAAACATAAATAGTTAACAAACTAACACAATTCTAGCCTAAACACATACTAAATTATTGAATTAACAGTTAAATACATATTAAACTAAGCCCTAAAACACAATGCAATTTACATTTATCAACATCCCTAGACTTAAATGTTTCTTGTCCTCAAGCAAACAAAACAACAAACACACAAAATCACAAAGCACACAATGCAGTAATGAGACAATGGGTTTAACTTTATGAAATAAATTTAACTTGAAACACAATCTTTCAAGTTGTTCCAAATCATTAATATGCAAAATCTGTTTCTAGGGGTTCTGGAATAAAGATACATATTAATCAAGACTCAAATGTCAAGTTATTCACCCTTTTCAATTGTACACATATATTAATACTTCTTTGGTCATTCAAACTCTGTAACTACTCCTAAGTACATTTTCATAAAAAGTGAAGCTATTTACAAGTTTAATAGGTTTTTATTAGAAAACATTTTTATTTAATTTTTGTGGACATAGACCTAGTCTTTCACTCGAAGGCAAACATTGGTGATAAATTTTGATCCAGTTACTCGACTAAGGCATGTTTTTATTAAGCTGCTTAGTTGGAACGTCATTACAGCCTTTTGACTCGGAGGCACACATTTGTGATGCATGTCGATCCGGTTACTCGGCTACCTCACGTTCTCAACTGGCTACTAGCTCTATTCATAACCCGAAGGCCAGCGAAATAGCTATTTATTTAAAATTAACAAAGACATTTTTTATTACCTAGGAGACAAATAAACACACATGGTTAGGAAGAAACATAAAATAAAATAAAACAAAAATAAAAAATAAAGACTAAATTTAAAAGAAAACGATTAGAAACAAAGTCTCACGATGATGGGGGAGGGGATGGTGTCGGAGGTGGCAGTTGGACGCCTTGAGCCTCGAAGTATTGATGAATACGACGTATATCCCAGCTCTGACGTCATTGTGTTTTGGCCATCTCTTTCATCCTTCTAGAGTTCTCCACAAGTGTATCTGTAATTACCTAAGTATTAGCAGAGATTATATCAAGCATTCTCTTCCAGCCTGGTTCATCTGTGTCTTCTTCCTCTTTGGACTCCTCACTAGTCGAGTCCTTTTCTGCCTGCTGAGACGACGCTATGCTTGAACTCACCTGACTAGCCCTGATCTTCACATGAGTCTTTTGGCTGATGTCCCGAAGCTCCATGTTATGGTACTTAAGGATTTCAGCACGCTACAAATGATGGTGATTTAGAAATTCAAGGAGGTAGATAGTTAGGCCACTACCATCCATGCCATAGTACTTAGCAATGGCAGAAACCAAGTACCCCATACCCAAATTGTTGCTCCTCTTACGCCAAGTTGCAATAATAGCATTCAACACATATGTGGAGGTGCACACTGGGATGTTATGATCCATGCACCACAACAAAAAATTTCCATTATTGAGCACTTATTGGTTTCTGATTTGTTAAAAATCATTTGACGCATGAATTTATGCAATAACAAGTGCTTATGGGTTCTTATGATGTTATTGTGGGCATTTTTAATGTCAAATTACTTTAACCTAATTAGCTCATTCCAATAGCAATAAGCACGAAAATCATCGTGCTAATCGATAATGGAAGATTCAGGGAACCCATAAATATCACACATGATTTTAATGTTTAGTTCATAAGCTCGTCCCTGCAACCTAAACCACATTTCCTTAGGGTTACTAGTTCGTAATAAAGGGAAGTGAAGAATTCGAGAGGATATTAGAAGTGTATAAACTTCACCGACTGAATTCTTTCTGCTATATTCTCTACCATACCTCGCAATTCTAGCCTATCAAGCGTATCAAAATATTTTTGGGTTACTATTTGTTTAATGTGATTTGGTAGACAATTAAATGATATGATAACTGGGATTTGATTTTAAATAATGCGATGTATTTGAGAACTTAGATTATATGTTTTCGATATTGTATCCTGACTTGAGTGAACACGTCGATGACGGTTCACTCACTGAGTTTGCAAACTCATTAAAATTGCATCATTGATTTTTAGGTACCAAAACAACCCAGTTTCGAAGACAATCTAGTAACAACCTAGCATTGTCTATTTTGGAACCAAGAATGGCTCAATGTCGGGCCCCGTTTTCAGAGCCCAACTCGGAGGTTATACAAACATGGCGTATTATCCCACAGGGTTATTTTAATGAACCCTCATTATTCTCATACCATTCCAAAAATTTTCCTATTTGATCAATTGATAAACGAAAATCCATTCTTATGATTATGTCCTCAATCATATTGTACAAGTCCAATTTCTCCGGGAGCGACGGCGAGTTAGCCGCGACAAAACCATGCAAGAATTTCCAAATACCCTTCGAAGTCACCAAATCAAACAAAAGAAGACCTCTCAGAAAATTATGCCATGGCGAAAGTCTTGGTTTTGTGCGGCAAAGTTGACAAAAATCACACCGAAAAACCCTTGCATCTATCCTAACCTTATCTTAACTTTTAATTGTCCTAATTTCACTTTCTCTAATGCAACATCATTTCATAACAATTCATCTACCAACATTATTTCATTAAACTCTCTAATCTCTACTCATTTAATTCATTCCTTACAACTCATTCTTCACAATTTCCTATCTTTCTTTTCCATAACATCTCACTTATATATCAACAATTCATGTTCAAAATTCGTCATCCCAAATCGATAACTTCCTCAAGTATACCTAATTTCAACTCAACCTTATCCATACACAAATTCATATTTCCACTCAACATCATCCATACATAATTCATAATTCATTAACATCAAAAGATAAGAGTTTTTTTTACAAAGCTGTAATGACATTTCAAACCACAATACATCAATGTCTCAAAATCCAAAAATACATAAGATACTTGAACTGATAATACTTGAAATGCAACTAAAACCTCATAGTTACAAAATCTAGCTTAAAATACAAAAATATGCAACTTGGAGTGATGCCTTGCCTCTCCTTCACTCCATCTCTTACTCATCACTGGAGGTGGGAACGAAATAGGGGGTGAGCTTAAAGCTCGTGGGTAACAATTTTATAACCGATAACAAGCAAAACTATTTACAAAACTCATTGTCATTGTACATTTTCGTAACCATAGTAATTTTCGCAGTAAAAATCATCAAACACTTATTTCTCAAAATTCTCAATTTATCAACCAATTCATGAGCAATTATAAATCATGCATTCATCAAACTTGTCAAACACTTTTACACACATAAGCACATCAGAATGGTTTGGGAGGTCCATAAACAGAACGAACTAACACATTCCTATATAATGGTTCTGTGTAGTCGTGAATAGAACATACTATCGCAATTCCACTTAATGGTCTTGCGTAGCCGTGAACTTAGTGGAGTCCGTGAAGGAGCTTCATGCTACTAGCGAACAGGTGGGAGAAGCCTTTAGTTGAAGTACACTTGACTTAATTTAGGGGACCACCACAAACCCATATCCTACATTTTGAATCCTAACCATGTTAAGGTTAAGAAATGAGTTATTTGAAACCAACAAAGTAACTATCCTACTAAAATATCC
>JAOTBA010000205.1:2290702-2301279 GCA_025629845.1 Erythroxylum squamatum | reverse complement strand
ATCCCGACTTACCACAACTACAAATTTTAGTGTGCAGAGTCAGGTAAATTTTGCAGTGCACTCGACACGCGCTGTCACAGGTGCTTAGTATCAGAGCAGTTTTTAATGCAAAATGGCAACTACTAAAATTTTGCTTCGCATAATGATCAACTCAATCCTTCTGTAAATTCTTCGATTGCAACAAATCCATATGTGTTGGCCTAATAATTATCATCAATTGCTTCTTGACTTAAAGCCCTCGACATTTTAGCAGTTGATGTGGTTGCATTTAAAGCTTAACACGGTGATAATAATCCAATAGATCCATCAAAGGCAAGACTAAGGAAGATCGATTTGGGCGATAAGAAAGTGTTTCAATACCATGGGAGGATATGTCAGATGATGAGGTGGAGAACCCAGGACGGTATAAGAATCCCACGAGGCCATACCATGCGAAGATGGAATTTCCTAAATTGAAAGAAGGTGACCCACGTGGGTGGATTTTCAAAATGGAAAAGTATTTCCACTACTATCAAGTATTGGACAACCTTAAATTCGAAACTGCTTATATATATTTGGAAGGTGATGCACTCGACCTGTTTTCTTAGATGAATGGTGGGAATACCATTTTTACTAGGATGAACTAATGAAGGTCTTTGTAAGAGAACTTCGAACTAGCAGAATTTTAGAATCCAGATGAGCCTGCATATTTCTTTTGTTCATGATTGGCCAAAGCATTGCATATTGGGAATTTTCTTTAATGGCAAACATCATGATCCATAAACCCATTCTAGGCACTAGCAATTACTTATCATGCCTTTTGTCTTAATGAATGCCCCCTTTACCTTGTAGTAAACCAATTCAAGGTCGGTCCTGACATTTTATAGGTCCTGCGTAAATAAAAAAGGTTTCTATTTTGCCTTTTTCTTACTTTACGATGATCAAGAGTGAGCTCTTATAAAGAACAATAAAGGTAAAATAAGAGTCCTTTTGTTGCTTTTTATGAAGATCAAGACTTTCATAAAGAACAAAATGAAATAAAATGAGACCCTTTTTTTGCCGATTTTATTCTTCATGAAGCTAAGACCTAGGCAGGTATCCTGCTTGCCCTTGCCAAGGGCCAAGTCTATCGACCATAAATAACCATTTCACCCCCACCTTTGTAAATTTATATTAATATTTTTAATGATTTTTGGTATATAGTGCCAACCTAGAGGATTAACTGCGACACTTGCAAATTACTATTAATCTCTTACACACATATGTATTATTTTACCAAAGCAAAGAAGCGCTCAATTAGCCAGGAGTATATCCAATTTTTAAGATGTGTAGTCTCTAAACAAGGGGTGGTAGTAGATTCAGAAAAAATCTATGCAATATTATATTAGCCTTCTGGCCAAGTTCGTCCCTCTCCCACTGTCTCCCCTCTTACGCTTTTCTCAGTCACTGTTTGTTCTTTGTTTTAGTCATGATTCTCTGAGCAACTCTCCAACGGATTTCTAAAGTATGTTAAAGAAATCTTCTTTGTCCCCCATCTCTGTCTCTGACTCTCCGCTCCATACAATGCATAGACCAATAATGGAAGCGAATATAGGTCCGATGGATGCGGCATACTTCGTTGGAAGATCTGAGAGGGCATAGGAAAGCTTTAAGGTTCAAGTACAATGGCACTGTCAACTCTCAAGAACCTCTTTCAAAAATTGCCACTACCTATGAGAATCATCTCTATGCTCCAAAACCCACTTCGAATTGAAAGCTCACAAAATCCCATTCTGCCATTTACTCTTCAACGCCAAAGTCCCAATCTTTCTAAGTAAAAACCTTGCTTTTAACGTCCCTTCGGTTGTGGGTTCATTTACCCATTTGTATCCCTCTATGTATTTTCCCATCTCTCGAACTGGGTATTTTTTATATCTGATTTCATCATTTAGGTGGATCCAAGGTGAACTTAAGGATAATGATTCAGGGATGTGGGCTGATAGTGTGAAGAAAAAGAGGAAGAATGATGCAAGATCAATTTAGTCTTTTGCTTTAGTTTTTATTTCCAAGAAATAAAACGCTGCGTAGGATGAGCTAGGATCAGTAGGTACCAGACATTTGCAACATTCTGTTATTTGCTTTCCATTTTCACTTTCCTCCTTGCTAGGGATGGTTACAACTGAATTGCTTAGGTGTATGGGGTTGGTTATTGTGAGGGAATCCATGTAATCATCTGAGTCTTTGATAAATATGATGTTGTTGAGGCACATAGGTATCGAAAAACCCAATTACAATCTTAATTTTTCTCTCAATTCTTCCCTCTCCTTCCTTCTCTGTTCTTTTTTTCCTCAATTCCAGGTTTCAGTGTATCATTTGGTATCAGAGCTCACGACCTGGACCAATGGAGACTCGTAGCCAGAAAGAGTTGCAAGAGAATATGTCGAAGTTGCAATAAGAGGTTACTCAGCTCGACAAGAAGGTTGAAAGCCATTTGAAGGATTTTCAGGCGGAATTTTGTGCCGAGATTCACAATGATATCAAGACTGAGATTCAAGCTTTGTTTGAAGCTTATCTGGGGAACAAAGGTGACAACTCCGACGCTGGTGGCCGAGGCAAGGGCATTTTGGGCCCTCCTCCTGGGTTTGGATCTGAACAAAGGTGCCCTAAATTTGATGGTTCTGATTTTAAAGGGTGGTGGGCTAAGATGGAGCAATATTTTGAGGCTGAGGATGTTCCTGAGAGTATCAAAGTGCGGACGGTGATGTTGCAATTAGAAGGGAAGGCGTTACAGTGGCATCATTTTTTCGCTAAATCTCGGGGCGAAATGGCGAGTTTAACTGGCCAGAGTACTTACAAGGATTGCGTGGCCACTTTTCACCCACCATCTTTGACAATCCTATGGCCGAGCTGGTGGCTCTCAAGCAAACAGGTAGTGTTGATGTTTTTCATGAAGAATTTATTAGTCTGTTGAATCAAATCTCCTTATCTAAAGAACATGCTTTGAGTATTTTTGTTGGGAATTTGAGATCGGATATCAGCCAATATTTGAGACTACTTAGGCCTAAATCCCTACTTGATGCTCTACACATGGCAAGCCAAGTAGAGGTTATGTCGCCGGTAGCTCCTAAGAAGATTTTTCCGGAGTCGAGTTTGATACGATCCCCTCAGTTGCCATTACCTGCTCCCACTAGTCCCAAGTCAGTGAGTGCTCCATCATTGACAAGTACCACCAAGACTGTTAATCCTCCGACTCAGAGGCCTACAGGAGGGGGACGGCTGCCGACTCCTGCTGAGATTGAGGATCGGAAGAGAAAAGGAATATGCTACTGGTGTGAGGCAAAGTACAGTTATGGGCACAAATGCACTCGTTCCCAATTATATCAATTGTTGGTTGAGGAAGATGAGGGAGAGGAACTGTTTGAAGATAGCCAAGAGAATTCTGAGCTTCTTTCGCCAGATATATCCCCTGTTGAAACCCCAACGTTATCATTACAAGCGATGTGAATTTTCATCCTTGAGGACAAGGATGCTTTTGGGGAAGGACGTATTGATGCAAGGTCAATTTAGTCTTTTGCTTTAGCTTTATTTCCAAGAAATCAAAATGGTGCGTAGGATGGTCTGGGATCAGTAGGTACCAGATAATTGCAACGTTCTTTTATTTGCTTTCCATTTTGACTTTCCTCTGTTCTAGGGTTGGTTACAACCGAATTGCTTAGGTGTATGGGGGTTGGTTATTGTGAGGGAATCAATGTAACCATCTGAATCTTTGATAAATATGATGCTGTTAAGACAAATGGGTATCGAGAAAAACCCAATTACAATCTTAATTTTTCTCTCTCAATTCTCTCCTCCCCTTCCTTCCCTGCCTTCTTTTCCTCAATTCCAAGTTTTCAGTGTATCATTTGGTATCAGAGACACGACCTGGCCCCAATGGAGACTCGTAGCCAGAAAGAGTTGCAAGAGAATCTGTCAAAGTTGCAACAAGAGGTTGCTCAACTCGACAAGAAGGTTGAGAGCCGTTTGAAGGATTTTCAAGTGGCATTTCGTGCCGAGCTTCACAATGATATCAAGACTGAGATTCAAGTTTTGTTTGAAGCTTATCTGGGTAACAAAGGTGACAACTCCGACGCGGGTGGCCGAGGCAAGGGCATTTTGGGACCTCCTCCTGAGGTTGGATCTGAATGGTTGGGGCGTTTTGAGGCCGACGGCACTGGATCTAACAGTTCTGGTCGAGGTGGGTCTACAGAATCCAATCGCGCCTTCAAACTCAAGTGCCCTAAATTTGATGGTTCCGATTTTAAAGGGTGGTGGGCTAAGATGGAGCAATATTTTGAGGCTGAGGATGTTCCTGAGAGTATCAAAGTGCGGACGGTGATGTTGCAATTAGAAGGGAAGGCGTTACAGTGGCATCATTTTTTCGCTAAATCTCGGGGCGAAATGGCGAGTTTAACTGGCCAGAGTACTTACAAGGATTGCGTGGCCACTTTTCACCCACCATCTTTGACAATCCTATGGCCGAGCTGGTGGCTCTCAAGCAAACAGGTAGTGTTGATGTTTTTCATGAAGAATTTATTAGTCTGTTGAATCAAATCTCCTTATCTAAAGAACATGCTTTGAGTATTTTTGTTGGGAATTTGAGATCGGATATCAGCCAATATTTGAGACTACTTAGGCCTAAATCCCTACTTGATGCTCTACACATGGCAAGCCAAGTAGAGGTTATGTCGCCGGTAGCTCCTAAGAAGATTTTTCCGGAGTCGAGTTTGATACGATCCCCTCAGTTGCCATTACCTGCTCCCACTAGTCCCAAGTCAGTGAGTGCTCCATCATTGACAAGTACCACCAAGACTGTTAATCCTCCGACTCAGAGGCCTACAGGAGGGGGACGGCTGCCGACTCCTGCTGAGATTGAGGATCGGAAGAGAAAAGGATTATGCTACTGGTGTGGGGCAAAGTACAGTTATGGGCACAAATGCACTCGTTCCCAATTATATCAATTGTTGGTTGAGGGAGCTGAGGGAGAGGAAATGTTTGAAGATTGCCAAGAGAATCCTGAGCTTCTTTTGCCAGATATATCCCCTATTGAAGCCCCAACGTTATCATTGCAGGCGATGTGGGGTGCTTCTGGCCACGATACAATGCGTATTCGCGTTTCTGTGGGAAATAAGGAAGTGGTGTTGCTGGTGGACTCGGGGAGCACACACAACTTTGTGGATGCTTCTCTAGTCAAATCCTTGGGGCTACCAGTTTGGAAACAGGGGCAATTAAAGGTAACCATTGCTGATGGTGGGCAATTGTCTACAAGGGGACTATGTAAAGGGTTGTCTTGGAAATGTCAGGGCTCTACCTTTCATACAGATTTCTTGGTTTTACCCTTGAAGGGCTGTGATGGGGTCTTAGGCATTCAATGGCTTGCTGGTTTAGGGGCAATTGTCTGGGATTTTGCTAACCTTACCATGCAGTTTCAGGTTGAGAAGGACAAGTGGTGTACCTTGCAAGGGATAGCTCCAGGAGCTTTATCTTTGATGAACTCTCGGCTATGTTCAAAGGTGTTTCACACTGCTCATTCTTGTGCATATCTGTTAACCGCTGAGATACATCCCAAGGTGTTGATACATGATTCAGTTAACAAAGAAGGGTTGGCTGATTTATTACAGCAATATTCTGATATTTTTTATGAGCCAAAGGGTCTTCCTCCTCAGAGAATTCAAGACCACCGAATTCCTCTCAAGGATGAAACCCAAGTGGTTAAGGTTCGTCTCTATCGATATCCTGCCATTCAGAAAACGGAACTTAAGAAAATGGTACAAGAAATGTTAGCTTCGGGTATTATCAGAGACAACAACAGTAGTTTTGCATCTCTGGTTGTGATGGTGAGGAAAAAAGATGGGTCATGGAGGCTTTGCATCGATTACAGGCAGCTTAATCACCTTACTATCAAAGATAAATTCCCAGTCCCTGTCATTGAAGAACTTTTAGATGAATTGGGTGGGGCTTGGTTCTTTTCGAAGCTAGATTTACGAGCGGGGTACCACCAGATACGAATGTTTGAGGCTGACGTTCACAAGACTGCATTTAAAACTCACGAAGGGCATTATGAATTTCTGGTTATGCCCTTCGGACTCACAAATGGCCCATCGTCTTTTTAAAGTTTGATGAATGCAGTCTTCAAAACAATGCTTCACAAGAGTGTGTTGGTCTTTTTCGATGATATCCTGGTTTATTCTAAGGATTGGTCTACTCATTTACAACACTTGGAGGAGGTGTTTCGGTTGTTGAGGGCAAATTCTCTTTTTGCCAAGTTGAGTAAATGCAAGTTTGGGGCAGAACAGATTGAATACTTGGGACACATTATCAGTCATGGAGGTATTGCCATGGATAGCAGCAAGGTAGACTGTGTTATGAAATGGCCACTTCCGAAGTCCATCAAAGATCTTAGGGGATTCTTGGGGCTCTCGGGGTACTACAGGCGTTTTGTTAAGAACTATGGCAAAATAGCTAAGCCCTTAACTGACATGTTAAAGAAGGGAGGATGGCAATGGTCCGAGGAACAATCTGTAGCTTTTGAGGAGCTGAAAAGGGTGTTGTCTACTGCACCAGTTTTAGCACTTCCGGATTTTGATGTGCTGTTTGTGGTTGAGACAGATGCGTCGGGAGTAGGTGTGGGAGCAGTCTTGACTCAAAAGGGGAGGCCATTAGCATTCTTTAGCAAAGCACTCGGGCCTAAACATCAAGCTCTATCTATATATGAGAAGGAGATGATGGCTGTGATTCTAGCAGTTAAAAAGTGGAATTCGTATCTGTTGGGGAGAAGATTTCAGATTAAAACAGATCACCAGTCATTGAGGTTTCTTTCCAGTAATCAGGCCTTTACTGTATCTCAACAACTTTGGGTCACCAAGATGTTAGGCTATGATTTTGAGGTGGTTTATCGAAAAGGGTCCACTAATACTGTGGCTGATGTGTTGTCAAGAAATCCACTGTTCATCGAGCCTCAATTGTATCAGATTTCTTCGGCAACAACTGATTTGATGACCAAAGTGGCTCAAACTTGGATGGTTGATTCCAAACTACAAAGAATCATTGCCGAGTTGTCTGTTGATGCTGCCTCAAACTCGAAATATACGTGGGATGGGAAGATTTTGAAACGTAAGGGCAAAATAGTGGTTGGAGCTGTGGCTGATGTGAAAAAGGAAATTCTGGGATATTTTCATAACAGCTCCATGGGAGGTCATTCAGGGGTGGCTGCCACTTACAGCAGGTTGTCTAGTGTCTTTTATTTGAAGGGGCAGCAGAAAGAAGTAAGAAGATGGATCAGGGAATGCCCAACCTGTCAAGCTTGTAAACCTGATAACACAGCAAAAGGTGGTCTTTTGCAGCCCTTACCGGTTCCTTCATGAGCTTGGGCTGAACTCAGCATGGATTTTGTGGAGGGGTTGCCTATGTCCAAGGGTAAGAACTGCATTTTTGTGGTGGTAGACAGGTTGACTAAGTACAGTCACTTTATTGCTCTTTGTCATCCTTTTACTGCATTATCTGTTGCTCAGGAATTTTTATCGAATGTTTATAAGTTGCATGGACTGCCAGAGAGCATAGTATCTGACAGGGATAAAATTTTTATGAGTACTTTTTGGAGAGAGTTATTTAACAGGTTGGGAACGCAATTGAAACCTTCCACTGCGTATCATCCGGAGACGGATGGGCAGACTGAAGTTGTGAACCGTTGTTTGGAGGGCTACTTGCGATGCATGACTGGGGAGGCACCTAGGGACTGGTGTTCTTGGTTACCACTGGCAGAATGGTGGTACAATACTTCATACCACTCTTCTATCAAGACAACCCCGTACCAGGCCCTCTATGGACAGGTACCTCCTGTGCACTTGCCTTATGTTGCGGGTGAATCGATAGTTGATACTGTTGATAGAAGCTTACAACAGCGAGAGGCTGCCATGAAGATGATGAAATTTTATTTGACAAGGGCCAGGGACCGAATGAAAGCTCAAGCAGACAAGAAACGGACTGAAAGGTCATATGATGTGGGAGACATGGTTTATTTGCGTCTGCAGCCTTATAGACAGCACTCACTGAAACACCGAACTTCGCAGAAATTGGCAGCAAAATACTTTGGACCTTTTCAGGTTGTGGCTAAGGTCGGAAAGGTAGCCTACACCCTTCAATTGCCCCCAGGTTCGAAGATTCACCCTACTTTTCACGTATCTTAGTTGAAGAAACATGTGGGGAAGGCTCCGGTCCAGTCCATGTTACCTGTTGTGGGAACGGATGGAACTTTGATCAAAGAATCGGCTCGTGTGTTAGACAGACGCATCAGCAAGAAGGGTAATAGAGCAGTGACTCAAGTTTTAGTCGAGTGGACAAATGCATTTCCGGAGGATGCTTCTTGGGAGTCCTTACATGACTTGCAGCTGAAATATCCTAACTTTCATCCTTGAGGACAAGGATGCTTTTGGGGAAGGAAGTATTGATGCAAGGTCAATTTAGTTAGTCTTTACTTTAGCTTTTATTTCCAATAAATCAAAACGGTGCGTAGGATTATCTGGGATCAGTAGTTACCAGATATTTGCAACGATTTGTTATTTGCCTTCCATTTTGAAATTCCTCTTTTCTAGGGTTGTTGGTTATTGCGAGAGCATCAATGTAACCATCTGAATCTTTGATAAATATGATGCTGTTGAGGCAAATGGGTATGGAAAAACCCAATTACAATCTTAATTTTCTCTCTCAATTCTCCCCTCTCCTTCCTTCTCTGTCTTCTTTTCTTCAATTTCAAGTTTTAAGTGTATCAGTAGTCTATCTTCTGACTCGGATCGCCTCCTCCGCCGCTCGCCATTGACGTGTCTCTCTCTCTCTCTATGAATCGAAACAGAGTAAGAGATAGAGACCAGACAGAAGAAACTTTAATTTTCTTCAATTCTAATATTACGTTATATGTTATTATACTAATACTCTTATCCCTTTATTTTCTGCTTACTTGTTTTGACGTCTCAAATTAATTTCACGTTATAGCGTACTGTACCAATATGCTTTTCCTTTTTATGTCGTTCTTCTAATGTTTTTAGTGTAATTATGTCGAAGCTATATAATCTACAAATTAAAGGGTGAGAGTGTTGAGAAAATAAACTGAAAATGAAGGAAAAAATTGAAATCAAAGTGTAAGGTTATCGGGACTGCCTAATCTGATTTAGGTCATTTTAATTATGTGATTAAACAAAGTTATTTCATTAATTTTCATTTGTTATGTTAATTTTGACTGAAATATATTAATAGTTAAGATTTCTGAAATACGTGACAAGTTATGCAGAAAACTTAAAGAAAATGCTAACGATGGGTTATAATTAAAAAAATTGAAAATTTGAACATTTTATTGCTACATTTTGAAGTTCGGAAAAAGTTATGATTAAAATTGAAAAAAATTAAAAATTTAAGTATTTTATTGCTATTTTTTAAAGTTCGACTATAATTAATAAATTAACAAAAATTTAATTTTTTTTAGAAATTGACCCTTTTACGAATACAAACAAATCTACAATTGGCTACCTAAAGATAAATTACAAGACATATGTAATACTATTCAATTTACGTAATTTTAATAAATTTTTTATAGGCATGCATTAAATAAATTATTAAAAATCAAGCATTTTAAATAAATTATTTACTAAATTAAAATTTAAAATTTATATGTTAATTAATATTAATAAATTTAACATATTTTTATTAAATATGTAAAGTATTCGTATAAATTCAGATATTATGAACTCATTATTTAAAAATTATTTAGTAAAAAATTGGGAACAATTATCCACATATATATTTTCCAATTACAAAAACAACAAAAATAACATCCAGTAAAAATCCTATTAAGAAGTGGGGTATGAGGAGATCCAGTAATACGTAGTTTTACCTCTAACCAGTAGAAAGACTATTTCTAAATAACCCACACGAATGAATGAAAATAAAAATAAAAATAGAAAAGATAACAAATAGTTAAATAAATTGAATTAAAATTAAAATTAAAATTAATAAAAGTAAACATAATAATAATAATAATAACAATAATGATAATAATAATAATAACAAAATTAGTAAATATTTTGTATGAGTGAATTTTATTATAGGATTACATTAAAATGTTATTTAAACGTTAATGAAATGCAATTATGACACGAAGACACTGTTTAAACGTTAATGTAATGCAATCGTAACGCGGACACATTATTTAAACGTGAAAGAGAGTATCTTGTTTACGGTCAAAAATGTGTAGATGTCACGAAAGCGAACAAAAAGTGCAGTTGCCCTGTCGATTCTTGAAATAGATAACCTCCAACACTACATTTTATTAAAAAAAAGTAAATTCTAGATTTAGATTTATTAGATAATAATAAAGTCTTATTAGTAAAAAAAATCATTTTGACAAAATATGCAATCGAGTCTATAAATACTTGATCAGAGTAACGTACTTGCCATTCTAGTTGCTGATTAACCTAAGATTTCAGAGAATCCATTCACGGATAACACAGGAAATTGTGAGCAAGTGCCCAGATGGACGGGGACTACAAGTCCGACCAGAACACCAGCAGAAGAGTCTGAAACTAGATTACAAG
>JAOTBA010000205.1:2278079-2289284 GCA_025629845.1 Erythroxylum squamatum | reverse complement strand
CGCAGTAGAAAAGGCCTTTCCAAAGCTTCTTCGTGTCTTCTTCGGAGATTTCGGATTCGGAGGGCAGCCATGTTTTAGCCCTGTTATTTACGTAACCGACGGAAATGAGCATACAAAATAGCTTCCCGCAAAAGCTAAAATTTGGGCTTTTCTAAAAAGCTCCAAATTTTAGCTTTTAAAAAAGCTGTATTTCAGCTTTTAAAAAAGCTGTTTTATTTCAGAAGTGCTTTTAAAATTTTCTGCCAAACACTAATTTTTTCTTCAAAACAACTTTTGCTGTAGCCAAAAGTGCTTTTGGACCCTCCAAAAGCTGATCCAAACAGGTACTTATACAGTTCAGGTCTGGTTCACAGGTTCGTGAGATTTTTTGAACACCCCTAAGTATAAGGCACATAGTTTACGTGAGATAAGGCAACGTTAGAGGATGCATTAATTGTCCATAAATGTGTATTAAATATTTATTGGAAAACCTAGTATGTAAGGGAGTGGCAATAGTGAATGTGTGAGTGTTGGGTAAAGATTTGGTGGTTTAAATCTACAAGTGAACAACGTATTTTTGTGGGTGAGCCACAGTTAAGTGCACTGGAGAGATATAGTGTGTGTGTCAACGAGGTTGAGTGTGCCTAGGACAGAGAAATTGCTTAAGGCGCACATGAGCAGATTAATTGAACAAGGTGTTTGGGTGTGAGAGCCACGATGAAGTTTTTTGTTTGTGAGATTGGATTTACTGCAAGACAGTACAACGTGTTGGTGAGCCAATGGGTGTGATGCATGTGCTCTGATTTATTGAGAAACTGGTAACGAGTCTTAGGTGTTGTTGAACTATGGCTGTATGTGCATCTTGAAAGTTAACTGAATGACGTCGGATTTATTTCAGAAGAGCTAAATAATTTAGAAAATTTTCTTTCTTTTATTTCAAGTATATTGTCTTTTAGTTCTTAGTGATTAAATACTTGAGTTATTTTTATTAATTATTGTTTGAGTGAAAGTAGTTAGAAAAATTCTTTAACAAGATTAACACGAGTTGGTCGTGTTATTGGGTGAGAAATTCTTTCACGGAAAGTGAAGTTAAGAGCTAGTGTCAAGGGTTGAGTGGGTCGGCTCAGTAAAGTCTTGGGTAAATCTATTTTACTTCGATGAAAGTTATTAAGCTGAGTGAGGGCCTTGCAGACGTAGACAAGGTGTACCAAACTGCGTTACCAAATTTCTGGTGTTTTTATTATTTTGATTTTGTTTGTTTTTATTTTGTTGGTGCCAAAAAAAATTGCAAAAGGTTTGCGAAATAATTAACCTCTTTAATTTTTTAGTTAATTTGTAATTGGACCTGTAGGTTTATAAGTTCAACATATGTTGTATTTTTTGCTGAATTAATTAAGTAAAAATACGTAAATTAATCTAGTATATCTAAATTGTTCATGATTTGATGAACATTTTAATTTTTTTCTTATCTTATATCAAATTTTAAAATGGGTAACAATATAAAAAATTACATCTTTTTTTTTGTTCAAGATTATTAGAATTTCAAAATATAACGAGATTTTATTAAATTAAAACAATTCAATTTTTTTTCAATTGAGACTAACTCAAATTAACCCTATACATTTTTTAAAAAAAATTCTATTGAGAGAAAACGAGAGGAATCAATTTCCAACCAAGGATGGCAATAAGTAAGGCTAAGCTCGTGCTTATCCAAGCTCCAACTTGATTTAAAATTTTGTGTTCGAGTCTAAATCTAATTTGAACTAAAGTTCAAGTTCGACCAAGATTTATTTTCTTAATTTTTAAAATTAAAAATAATATCATTTTATTTAAATAATAATATTTTATACAAAATTTTTGATTTTCAAAGATTGAATTTAAAATTAAAAATTCCTTAAGTGACTTATATTACACTTTAACTTAATTTTAATCAATTTGTCACATATAACTAAAATATGTTTACAAAAAGTTAATTTTGATAAACAGATCTGCAATGGTTGCAAGTTTTTGAAAACGCCCTCAAGGGGTGTAGCTAGATGGTTGAGAGCGGGGCTTAGCTCCGGTTAGGTCCCAGGTTCGATTCCTTGCTAGCCCCTTTTGTAAGAGCCTGAAGCAGCCGAGGTTTTACCTATGAGTGGAGAACTAGTAAGGCCCTCTGTGATGGGGTGTAGCCGCTTGACCCTCTGCTGGGGTGTAGCCACTTGGCCCTCTGAAAGGTGAGTCCGCTTATCCCAAAAAAAAAGAAAAAGTTTCTGAAAACAATCTTGGGAATGGAGAAGATAAATCAAATAATTTTACTTAATAGTTATTTTTAGACCTCTGTTCAGTTTAATTTAATTTATATGTTGCACACATCTCATAAACAATATGTCTCCTTTCATGTCACCAACCACACAATTCACAGGTATTAATTATAAGTCAAAACCTCCAATTACATTAATTTAATAAAAATACATAATTTATCATTATCATTAATTAGAATTTTCCAAAATTGGGATCATAAACAAAATTAATATAAACAAGATAAAACATATCCAAAACACATAATTTATAAAAAAAGTTAAAAATTATAATAGACATATACTCCAAAATTACAAAAAAAAAAAGCTAGGATGAGAAAAAAATCTCAAATATTAATAATGGGGGTTTAAAAAATGTATCTTAGTATACAAAGTTAAGCTCATTTTTTTCACGAGGATAAAGTATAAGTGGTGCCTTTAGTGGTTCTTTTTGTTGTTTATTTTACAAATAATTATACTGCCTTATTTAGAGAGTTATTTGGTTATATTGTAAATATGCTCGTATGCTTAATGCCTTTATAATATAGATATTGTTTTAACTACTGTAAAAAAATTTACTTAAAAAATTCATTTTTAACTATAGTAAAAAGATGTTATAAATCATTTTATGAACCGAAGAATTATGAACATGGACCAGTTGATAGCAGGAGTTCGACTATCCAACATGAATTCTAGGTGTTTTCTAAAAAGTCGAATTTTTTAAAAAACTTTCTATAATTTCTTGAGCTATTGCCAATATGATATTTATATTAATTTTTTTTGATAATTTTCTATCTAAATTCAAATTTTTAATTTTTAAATCACCTTAACACAATATTTTTATAAAAAATTATTTTTCAAATAATCAAATTATTTTAATTATATCTGAAAATTAATATTAAACATAAATTATTTCATAAATATCAAATTAATGATAACATTTTGACTCAAAATTGACCTAAGTTTACCGAATTTTAAGTTAGATTTGAGTTTGTTTTGGTCCAAAAATGTAAAAAATTTAAGCGGAGTGATAATATTAAAAATTTTGGCAATTCAGTTGGTCAACTCACCAAATATTATAAATATTACAAATTTTGGGACACACACCTATTGGCTGCAAGCTTTGATTGCCAACCCGATGATGTGATCGGACTGCTGTTGGGTTCGCGTGAGATTGTTTCTTCGGAAGTTTAATGCAGCGTTAGACTTTGTGGTTGTAGTATATCTTTTATTTTTTCCTTCCTAATAATAATAAATATAGGCTGAATTGTCAAACTGTTAGAGACCACATGATCTGTTCTGTTTGATTCAACTTGCTATGTACCAAGTTGAACGACTTCACAAATAGGCATCGAGAAAGCGAAATTCAAGACAATGACACTTCCCAAGTCCTTTGGGAGATTGAACTAACATGCCGTGTTTTGCTGCAAGTACATTAACACTAGAACATCCTTTCCAGTTCATCGATTGTTTTACTTGTGCCGTATTAGTAATCAAACTACTGCTATCACTGCAACAGAACTGCAACATATGGATACAGGCACTGTGTTTACTTTTCATACTACTGGCATTTCAAATTCCCCTTTGCATCTCATTTCTTCCAGGAAATGAGACAGATCGATTGTCTCTAATCGATACCTAAAAAATGAATACTATTTCGTTTTCTGGCTAATACGGAATGGTGTTCGTTCCCTTGGTCATAATATGTGGATTATCATAGATATTGCACTTCATTAAACTTAGCTAATCTTTTGAAAGTTGGCTCTGTTTTCTCTGTTTTCTTGCTAGAAGGGTTTCTTCAAGGTGTTGAGTTCTTCCCAAACAATAATTAGAGAAACTCTAATTAAAATATACCACCTGTTACAATACGAAACGTATATGTAAAATGTTTCTTGTTATAAAATTTTATTGTTGATTTAAGGTCTGACCGGATTAGGTCTTCCGGTCAACTCTGGTCCCAGCACACAAGTCTAGTTTCTGCAGCAGAACGCAATGTTCGCTAGCCATCAAGAAGGTTGACTCACTGGTTTCGCGCAAGAGACGGTGGAAATTTTGTGAAATGTGTTTTCCACAACTATATTCCAATGATGATGACAGCTAAACGGTGCTTAATGTCTATATTCCAATGTTTTCAGTTTTCCACAAACCAACGTACAAGTTCATTGGACTTTTTATTTAAGAGAATCAAAATGTAATTATTCGAAAAGTTGACTCATAAGCCAATGTAGAAGTTCATTGGACTTTTTATTTAAGAGAATCAAAATATAATTATTCGAAAAATTGATTCATAAACCTTTTGCATAATTTTGGATACCGCTTTGTACTGATCTATACATATTGTATCAGACCAAAATCGTTATAAAATGAAGAGTTAGTTGTATAGAGTTTAAATAACAGTCAATATCAGATGGTACCAGTCAGTATCGATCGGTATTTAAAATACCAGTTAAGTATCAATTACTGTCGAAAATTTAAAAAATAGATAAATTTTTAGCAAAATTTTAAAAAAATTTAAACTCTCTCTTCCTCCCTCTCATTCTTCTCTTGTTTTAAATTTTTTGGTTAGTTATTTTATTTATTTGAACTTTTATAAATATTATGAATTTTAAATTTTTATTTAAAACAAAATAAATATTTTATTATTAATAATAATTATAAATTAAAAACTTACAAATAAATAAATTATTTCATTTAAATTTATTTTAATATTTTATAAAATATTTATTAATAAAGTATTAGTAAAAATATTTTATTTTTTAAAATCTATAATTTAAAAATTATTATTATAAACTAATATTTATTTTAAGTCAAATCGATTGATTTAAGGTCTGACCGGATTAGGTTATCCTGTCAACTCTGGGACCAGCACACAAGTCCAGTTTCTGCAGCAGAACGCAACGTTCACTCGCCATCATGAAGGTTGACTCAGTGGTTTCGCGTAGGAGACGACGGAAATTTTGTGAAATGTGTTTTCCACAACTATATTCCAATGACGATGCAGCTAAATCTATTCAATGTTTTCAGTATTCCACGCGTTGTCCAATGGCCACTTTTAATTCACGAGAATCAAAATATAATTATTCGAACATTGATTCATAAATTTTCTTTGTTGTTACGTGACCCTGTTTGGTAGTTGATTGATTGTATTCAGCTATTAGTTAATAGATAATTTTATTAGTTGTTTTTGGCTAACAGATTGTATTAACCGTAGAAATGTTTGATAAAATTAGCTATTTAGTATTAATTATTTAATTACACAACCTTGTATGTGACATTGTATAGTGCAAAAAAACATACTTTGTCATATAAAAAAGAAAAAGAAGTAGGTTTGCATGAGAGTACAACAAAAACATCTAAACGTGAGAAAAATAGAAAAAAAGCAAGAATAATAGTATTTTCATCATTTTAATTGTTTTTTTATACGAGTTTGAGAGCTTGTTAACCGATTATATTAATTTAATAAAAAACATATAATTTTTCAGTTAGCTGAGAATTCGAATTGTCTTTGTTTTCCTTGCATCCTTTTGATTTAAATTCATCTCTCATGTGCTAAAAATCATATGAAAATAATTAAAAAATAAGTTCATTAGTTTTAAATAAAAATTTCAATACATTAAAGAGATTTATATCCAAAATTAGCACAAAAATAACAACTTGGCATGTCATATCACTACGGACAGTAGTTGTCACATATATGGGCAGGAACAATCCACACTACATGCCATCCGCAACTGTCCGAGAGTACAAGTTTTCTGGCGTAATTTCCAATCGGGAATGGTCGATACGTCCTTCTTTCAGAAGGATGTGCAGATTGGGTAAAATCAAACCTCACGAACCACACCCCGATGATGCAAGGGTAATGGGCCACCTTGTTTGGAGTCGCCTGCTGAATGATGTGGTATTTGCGTAACAAAAGTCTCTTTGAAGCTGATTTTGCTTGGCCGGAAGAAGGTCAGCGAGCAGTTATGGAGTATGTGGAATGGATAGAAAGGGCTAGGATGGTGGAAAATTGTATGTATCTGTCACAGGGTTTGTCAGTGGGTAGTCTAACCTTGGCTTGGTCGCTAGGGTACTGTCGAGTCATCGTCTAAGTGGAATCTCTAGAAGTTATTAACATCCTATCCTCTTTTCGTACGGATTTATCTAAGCATATATTTTTGATGACAGATATATGTGGATTCATCCAACGAGATTGGGAGGTGCAGGTGTAACACATGCATCGTAAAGAGAACCAGTGCGCAAATAACCTAGCCGCACTCGGAGTCCGAGCCAGCTCAAGCATACATTACATTCAGGAGCATTCGGTGTCAGTCATAGAACTCTTCTAACCAGATAAACAAGGAGCTTTGTACCTTAGAGCTTCGAGCTCATTAGCCTTTTTCGGTTTTGTTTCCTTCCAAAAAAATAAAAAAACTTTCGGAATCACAGCTATAGGTTGCAAGCCTTGTTTGCCAACCCAGTGATGTGATGTGATGTTACTGTCATTGGGTCGTTGCTGTCGTTGAGTCCGCGTGAGATTGTTTAATTTCTGGTAGAGGTCAGGCTCAGGCAGCTATCTTTCTTTTCCTTCCTGATAAAAATAGGCAGGAGCAGGACCGTGAAAGTAAAGTGTCAGATTTTTCTTTTTGAAATTAAAAGAAATATATTAGTAAGGCAGAAACTTGTACACGATCTTCACCAAAAACCCTTCAGACAAAAAACTAATCTACAATACACAAAAATCAAATTAACCATATCGACCTGAGTTTGTGGCTGATGGATTCTTGTTTAGAAAATTGGAACTAACATGCTGTGTTTTGTTATGTTTTAAGTAGGTAAACACTGGAGAATCCTTTTCAGTTCATCGATCGTTTAATTGGTGGTGGTGGTAATCAAACTACTGTTTTCACTGCAAGATATGGATACAGGCACTCTGTGTTTACTTTTCATACTACTGGCATTTCATCTTCCTCTTTCCTTCTCATTTCTTCCAGGAAATGAGACAGATCGATTGTCTCTGCTAGCCATTAAGGATCAAATTGAGCACCATCCTTTTGGGAGGCTCAAGTCATGGAATGAATCCTCGCATTTCTGTCATTGGCATGGTGTTACTTGTGGGCGCCGGCACCAGAGAGTCGTCAAGCTTAACTTAACCGCTTGGGAATTGGCAGGCAGGTTAGCCCCTGACATCGGGAACATGAGTTTTCTGAGAGTGATAAACCTGCAAACCAACAGTTTTAGTGATCGTATTCCTCCAGAATTGGGACTTCTGTTCAGGTTGCGGATGCTAAGCCTAGAAAACAACATGTTCATAGGTGAAATCCCTGTCAACGTCTCACGTTGCTCTAACTTACAAGAACTAGACGTAGGTAACAACAATTTGTCAGGCAAGCTGCCTGTAGAACTTGGATTTTTGTCGAATCTGAGGGTACTTGTTATCGAGAAAAACCGTTTATTTGGCGAGATGCCATCTTCTTTGGCGAATATTTCATTTCTTGAAGACATTTATGGGGACTCAAACAACTTCCAAGGAGATATTCCAGAGAGGTTTGGACAGCTAAGAAGACTAAACCTCTTTGCGCTTGGTGACAACAATCTGAGTGGTAGTATTCCAACTTCCATGTACAACATCTCTTCATTAACTGTTATAGATGTGGATACTAACCAACTTCGCGGAAGTCTTCCTCACAACCTTGGTGAAACTCTTCCAAACCTTGTATACTTGGGACTTGGTATAAACCAATTCACTGGCCTGATTCCCTCATCACTCTCCAATGCGTCGAATCTTGGTTCTCTTGATCTAAGTTATAACAACTTTACGGGAATAATGCCTACTTTTGCTAGACAGCGAAGTCTTCATCAGTTGACAGTTAATGACAACAATCTTGGGAATGGACAAGACGATGACCTGAATTTTCTGGTCTCCTTAGCAAATAATACAGCTTTGGAAGTTTTGGTCATAAGTGACAACAACTTTGGAGGGATCATGCCAAAAATAGTCAGCAACTTCTCAGCAAAACTCAGAGACATGATGTTCCATGGAAACCAAATAAGAGGAATCGTTCCAATTGAAATAGGAAATCTCATCAGCCTCCAGTATTTGAGGTTAGACGAAAATCATTTGGCTGGCAGCATTCCAAGTTCCATTGGGAAGCTAGAAAACTTGTATCGTTTGTATCTCCATGGGAATGAATTTTCTGGAAGTATCCCATCCGCTATGGGGAATGCTACTTCTTTAAACGAACTAACTTTAGGCAGGAACAAGTTACAAGGAACTATTCCTTCAAGTCTTGGAGATTGCCGGCATTTGTTACACTTGAATCTTGCTGAAAACAAACTAAGCGGTCCGATACCAAAAGTATTGTTTGGAATTTCATCCTTGGCAATATACTTAACCTTATACGACAATGAGTTTGAAGGTTCCCTCCCCTCTGAAGTGGGTAACTTGGAGATGCTTGAAGGCCTGGATGTTTCAAACAACAGATTATCTGGAGAAATTCCCGCAACTCTTGGGAATTGCAAAAGCTTGGAAAGTTTATATCTGGGTGGGAATTTCTTTCATGGGAAAATTCCCGAGTCATTGGGTTCTTTGAGAGCAGTTCAATATCTCAATCTCTCACACAACAAATTCACGGGCCAAATCCCTGAGTTTATGAGACATTTAAGATTGCTAGAGGGTTTGGATCTGTCATTTAACGAACTAGAAGGTGAAGTGCCTGTGCAAGGGGTGTTTGAAAATGCAACTGCAGTTCTCTTAGCAGGTAACCAGAAGCTTTGTGGTGGAATTCCTCAACTCAACCTGTCACGATGTATCTCAGGCAAGTCGAAATCTTCCGTCAAGGTGAAGTTGGCGACTTCAATTGCTTGTGGGCTTCTAGGCATAATCTTCACAGTCTCCTTTGTAGTTTTCTGTTGGTTAAGAAAACGAAAAACCTTGACAGTTTCCAGGTCTTCAGTGATGATCCCTTTCCAGCAAGTGACCTATCAGGATCTACTCAAGGCAACTGCCGGCTTTTCCGAAGATAATCTAATCGGGGCAGGTAGCTTCGGCACAGTTTACAAGGGAGTTATGGAACAGGATCAAGCAATGGTGGCTGTGAAAGTGCTTAACCTTCTAAACAAAGGAGCTTCCAAAAGTTTCATGGCAGAGTGTGAAGCCTTGAAGAACATCAGACATCGAAATCTTGTGAAAGTGGTAACTGCATGTTCAAGCATTGATTTTCAGGGAAATGAGTTTAAGGCTTTAGTATACGAGTACATGGTTAATGGGAGTCTGGAACAGTATCTGCACTCCACCGATAACACTATTGGGATACACGGGCCGAAAAGCTTGAATCTAATTCAGAGGTTAAGTATCTTAATTGACGTGGCAAGCGCCCTTGATTATTTGCATCATCAATGTGAAACGCCGATTGTTCACTGTGATCTGAAGCCAAGTAACGTTATGTTAGATACTGACATGACTGCTCGAGTAGGAGATTTCGGATTGGCGAGATTCCTCCATGATACTTCTACCCAAGTTACTCTAAATTCAAACCAGAGCAGTATTGGCGGCATAAAAGGCACCATTGGCTATATAGCCCCAGGTATGTAACTTCTGATGAAGCATACCGTCCCCATCGAATTCTTTTTTTATTGTTTACCTTGAATATACGTTCTATCGTTTCAATCTATGAACTGCAGAGTACAGCATACTAAGTGAGGTGACAACTTACGGCGACGTTTACAGTTATGGAATCATGTTGCTGGAGCTTTTTACTGGGAAGAAACCTACAGATGCCATGTTCAATGAAGAGCCGAACCTCCACAACTTTGTAAAAATGGCATTGCCTGACCATGTGACCGAGATTGTGGATCCAGAAATCCTGAAAGAAGGCCAGGGACCAAGTGTCAATGCCACGACGAGCAGGAGCAACAACGTTGGAAATCACAGAATCGTGGAATGTCTGATCGCGGTTCTTGAGATTGGATTGGCTTGTTCTGCTGAAATATCGGAAGAGCAGATGAATATCAACAATGTGATAGTCCAATTGCAGAAAAGCAGGGACATTCTTCTAAGAGCTGGTGTGCGTAGAAGACGTTGAATCCTTAAGGTGTGTCGATTGTCGAAGCCATTGTCTTAATAATGGTGTGAGAGTGACCAATTTCTCTGTTTTCTTGCTAGAAGGTTTTCGTTAAGGTGTTGAGTTCTTCCCAAATAATAATTGTGTGGTGGTACATTTATATCATGTCGCAACTTTAGGAATAAAGGCACAGGCTTCTACTCACAATAACTCAGCGCAATCTTAAAAGTGACGTAACAAAGACATCCTAAGTGTCTAATCCAAGTTTGATTTAGATTTAAATCGGATCAAATATTTTTGAAATATTAATTTTATGTTAAAATAATTCAATTGCATATAATTGAAAAATTATCTTATTCTGGAATCTCGTTAAATAACACCTGTTTAATTGATTTTAATCAATTTTAGTCTAATTTTTATTTATATATGTACTTAAAAAAATTCAAATTTAAAAATTAAAATATTTTATTATTTCTCTTTTAATTTAAAAAATGTTGGAAGAATTCTTATTATTTATTTAAAAATATTACCAGAACAATAATATATTTAGCAAAATATACATTTATTCAAGTAAAAATGTATTAATGCAGCAAATTTATTTTAAAATTGTAGTAGAAAGAATATTTTTAAATGACATTTACTTTTACCAATTCTCAAAGTTATGGCTTTTAAATAATACATATATCAGAAAACTACGTCGTTTAAAAGTTTAGACAAACGACATATCGTTTAGGCCCTTCCTCTCTATTTCTTGAATTGGAACCGATGTGAATGGGCTCACAGAATATCCACAACCGGAAAAGATCTTCTGCATTGAAATAACGACACAGAGAGATGGAGGAGGAGGAGCATGAGGTCTACGGCGGAGAGATCCCCGACGTCGAAGGTGATATGGACCCTAACAA
>JAOTBA010000205.1:2211327-2231843 GCA_025629845.1 Erythroxylum squamatum | reverse complement strand
CCAAGTGTATCCGGTCCAAGGATTTGAGTTAAATGGATTAGTTTGGGCCCAATTCCATTAAACTCTCCTCCAATAGGTTTGGAGTTCGCCATCTTCTCAAGATCCTTACTTCTGCTCACATCACTGGTGTTCATTCTCCTCCGAGTATTCCTTCTAGAATGAATTCTTGGCTTCATCATAATTTAGTTGGTGTTATGTACCTGCGCTAGTTTATTTTGTTTTCAAGCTTAGCTCGCCGTTTTGTTACCCACCAAAAAAAAAAAAAAAAAAAAAAAGGGAGAACCGGCAATCACCTTTCCTTGTCACCGTGAAAGGCAAATTTGGAGAAAATGTGAAGCACGTGGATTAAGTCCAATTATCGCAAAGAAACATCCAACGTATCGATGATTACATGCTCCAAGATGTGCGGATCCGCAGAGAAAGGAAAGGGAGGAAACAAATGTCCTAAATTGAATGGTAAACGGTACAATTTTATTTAAGTGAGTTATATAAACTTGAAGTAAGAGATACAGATTTTTATGATATATATAATAATAATAATAATAATAATAATAATAATAATAATAATAATAATAATAATAATAATTTATAATTTAATAAATTATTTAATAGTAGATTTATAATAAATTTGATGTAATTGATGATTTGCAGATAGTAATGTAGTCTAAACTTTTTATTTCATAATTTTAAGTGAGTTAAATAAATTTGAAGTAAAAGATATAAACTTTTCTTTTACAAATAATAATTTATAATTTAATAAACTATTAACAAATTATTGAACTAGAGATATATGATAAATTTTGTGTATATGAAGATTTGAAGATATCAGTGTACTTTAAGTTTTGTCTAATTTTAAGTGAGTTATATAATGTTTAAATAAAAGATATAGAATTTTTTATATTTTTAAAAACTTTAGAAAATCTCGTAATTTTAAAAGTTTTCTAATCTTTAAATAATTTTTATTTAAAAAATCTCTCTTCTACTTGATTATAAAAAAAATAACTAAGCTAGGTCAATTAGTCAATTTTTAACATAGTAATCTAACTTAATTATTAAATCTAGACAAATTAATAATTTAGTATGATTCAATTATAATAAATTATTAATTTATATCGGATTTAGTTATTCAATTCTAATTTGAAAACTGGGTTGCATCGTTATAGAAACATTATTTGATTATTCAAAATTATAATGAATTAAAAATTTTCCAAAATTATTTAAACTATAAGAGGGTTTTATTTTTTTATTTAGATTCAAACTTTATAACTTTTTGTGAATTCGATAAATTATTCTATCAATTGGACCACTCAAGAGCTAATGTTTGGGTTATTTATTGCAGGACACCACATGTGTTTCACACCATAATGTCTTTTGGTGATTACAATATTTCAATGGGGCAGGTGGGATTTGTGACTAAGAATGGACTCCATATAACCAAATGGACTAACCAGTACATTTCATTCATTAATTTGAAGACCCATCGTGTCTGTAACTTAGTCCCTTTGAGGTCCCAACTTTCCAATAATGTGTCACGCAGGGCTAGTCCCTTGGGGTCCCAACTTCCCAATAATGTGTCACGCAGGTCTCCAAAATTCGTACTACCTTTATTTCTGGCGGAATCTTTTTGGTGCCCACAGGTTGCATCAGTCCGTAGATCCTCTCTTTGTGACATTAAAGTGGTCTGATGTGAACCTGACAACTTTATTTTTTTTTCAAAATTTTACAAAACGGTATCGTTTTTTGTGCATGTCAAGTCTCGGATCTTAAATTGGGCTGTTTTGGGCAACTTGAGGTCCGATCAATCTGAACTTGGCCTGCTAACTTCGGGCAATGTAGAGTCATATTAAGATCAATTGTCAGATTTATTATTAGAGATGAAATTAATTTGATTTAATTTAATTATAAGTTGACAATTAAAATTAAAATAATTAAATTTTAATTTGAATTAAAATTCATTTTTTATATATCTCTGTTGTGAATTATCTCTAGTTGAACTTTTCTTATAGAAAGCCCAACAGAATTTAAACCGTCAATCGAATAAATATAGTTGAACTAAGACCGTAAATGATTTTAGATCAATATGACCAGAGATTGCATTAGTTCAGCCCAGACTTGGGATTTATTGTCTGGGCTTCGACTCGATCTAAACTAGATCAAACTCTAGACATGTAGACATGACCTGAATTCGAGTTCAATCAAATTTGGTCGACCCAAAGTTTGATATAATTCGACTTCTATTTAAATATTTTTTAAATTTAAATTTAGAAAAAAATATCGTTTTTATTTATAATATTTGAGTTTTGAGTTTAACCCGATCGACAGTTCGATCCAAAATGAAAAATAAAAAAATTCAAACTCAGTCTGAAACTCAATCAACTTATATGCTCCTAATATTTTATAGGCTTTGGGTAAAGTAAAAAAAATAGATTTTTATTTTCCTTCTTTTTATTCTTTACGAGAATAAAAAATAAATCCTTATAGATGATAAAAAGAGACAAAGTAGAGATTATTTTTGTTGTTATTTTGTTTTTTATAAGAGTGAGCTCTGGATAAGTGCCCTTCTTATCCTTGTTTTGGGCCGGCCCATGCATGTTCTCTCTTTTTCCCTAATATCACTTGAACTAAAAAGTTTAAGATAAAGATTTTTGTAAAGCTGGATTCATGAGAGTAATTAAGCTGCAGCATGTTAATCTTTGTTTTAAAAAATGTTATACAATATGATGTACGTGCAAAATAACACTGGAATCATCTTTAATATAGACTTTATGATATTAAAATTAGTTTCATATCTATGTAAAGAGAAAAAATGTATTATTATTAAATAATAATAATATATTATTTACTAGTCAGTGTGGTACTTTAATTTTTCATGGTTATAAACCATGTTTTCAAAACTAGACTGAAAGTTAAACCAATAAGATAAGAGGTGAAAATTTAAAAGATTCAACTAATATTAGACCATTATAAGATAAATTAAAAATTAAAAATATTAAAAAAGAATTTTAAAAGAATTTTTTTACTTATTAAAAAAATTGTAGTTTGATTGAAAAAGAGGCTGTTAAATAAAAATTAATTAGTTTAGTTTAATTTACAAAAATTTATTAATTTATAAAAATTGATAAATTAATTAATAAATTGATCGTTTTTTAAAAATTTGGTTAAAATTTGGTTAAAAATATGGTTTGATTTACGAAAAGAGAAAGGAAAGAATTAAAGAAATAAATAATACCTAATTTATAAAGCAAAGTTTGCTCCTCAAAACGACACGTAGTAGATTGTTCATAAACGAAACCCTGAGGTTAATCGACGTCGACATCGACTGTAGTTCGTGAGTTACAGAGCCATGGAAGTGCTGAGAAAGCTTGAAGAAGTGCAGAGAATGTTGACGTTCATGGAGTCCCGTGGCTTTGTTCGCTGTGACAATCACGACTCCGATCGCTTCCTCGCCAATCTCATGCTACTCTTGGTAGTACAAACGCATTTCTTTCTTTTGAATAAAAGTTTCCTTCATTTTGTTTTTGTATGTGATTCTTGTAATTGTACAGATACAACCATGCGGCGACCTCGACCTGAATCGCAAGTGCACTTTGATCGCAGAAACTATCCCAAAAGTAATTCTCCCTGATTCCTGTTACTTTGTGCATTATATGAAATGCTTGTTAACATAACTTGTTTTGCTGTTTTAGCAGATTTCTCTGTCTTTTCTGGAGGAGGCCCATCTCTTTTTCAATGCCCAAGTTCCATTGCAAGTCCGAAACGAAGTTACAGGTATCTGTTTCCTGTTGTTTATCCAACCATTTCCGATGTTGTGTTTCGTCCAAGAGCATTCGGCTTTTATCGGTTGCAGGCTTTCGACAAAGTTGCGTTGGAGGTGATGGAAATGAGAGCCTTCCGATTGGTGGAAGTGGAAGTTGCGTCTTTTCCCAAGGAAATTTTGTAGATACAGCTCTTGTTGGATTGGATGCTATGCGAAGAGCAAATTCTACTCTTGAGGACTTTGTAAGTGAATGCATCTGCTTCCCAGTTTCTGTTTATTTACTTGGGGAATTCAGTGACACAAACTTGAAAGCAGTTCTAGTTGCTGAAAACGAAATATGTGTGCGCGTCCTCTTTTTATCTTGTGGGTGGAATTTTCTGTATCCAACTATTTAGATGAAATGTCTCACTTTTAGCTCCCAATTTACAGTGCAGATCTTACTTTATGTTTCATGGTATGGATGAAAAGAGCCCGCAAACGATATTCAAATATCTACCCGTCCTTGTGTTCACTGAAAGTTACATTTATCAGGTAAACAAATGGCTGATACTTGGTCATGGGGTTTTCAAATGTTTTTGCATAATTTCCCTTATAGTCCATTTTTGCATGCAGATGGATAGTCTGAATGAGGAAATAGTTAATATGTCAAATAATGGAGCTTCTGCTTTAGAAACTGCAGATATGTTGGTAATGAGATTTTGGAGTCAATGCCACCTTGTTCTTTGTCACTGCCTTTTCAGGTTTCAAGTTGCTAATGTCATTCAATTTCTAGTGTAGGACACAAATGGTTGCTGGACTTCTAAAGTTATTGCCATGTTCAAAAGTGATCCCTTCAGGCCTCTTACAAGTCAACTTGAAAATCTTGGCCTTATGACACAGAGGTTAAATAAGTGTTGCTAACCTTCTCTTCTTGTGTAAGAGAAGGAACTGTAGATCTTAACTAAAGTTCTTTTTCTTTACTCTGCAATGGGTTAAGGATAAGCGAGGAATTATGGCATGGACAAGAGTACTGGGCTTTAGAAAGAAAGCTTTGTTCTGCTCTTAGGAATAAAGAGGAGGTAAATCATCCTTGTTTGGGATTGTTATTTCATTCTCTCGTTTCAAATTTTATGTGTTTATCATTTAGAAAGCAACACATTCACAGTGCCATTTTTGACCATAATCATCATAACTATAAAATCTTCTTAGAGATATCACTGTGTCCTACGAACATGAAATTATAGTCTAACCCTCTGTGCATTCACAAAACAATGACGTACAATGGAAACTAATGATTAGGTTTTTAGCTTCTCCACTGAATCAGTTTAGAGTATTTAACCCTCCATAATGTATGTATTATATTATCGTTTCAGGTGATTACCAATTGATCTTTCCTTTTCTCATAGTTAATCTCTTCTGAATTAAATAAGATTACTATAATGCTACAACTTCTATCCAGTAGAAAGTTTTCAAGCAATTCTTTCTGTAGTGATTCTAAAGATTAGAAAGCGGCTGAATTTGATTTTCCTTTCTCATAAGAATTAACTTGGTCTTCAGATCTCTCTGGAAGATGTTATGAAAGCTATACATCTGAAATCGTTCGATTACAGAGTACTGAATCTTCTACTTTACAAGTTGAGCGGAGAAAAGGTAATTCCATGTTCTGAGAGGTAACTTGAAAACATGTTGTCTGGTTATTCATCTGTACTGGTGAGATGGGAATGTGTTGTTAATTACATGTAACCTGAAAACGTGTTCTCAACTCATTAATCTGAGCTGGACCACTGGTGAGATTGCTACATGATGTTATTGAATTCTTCTTGACACTTTATTCTTCAATATCTTGCCAAATCAAGCCCATCAAAACATTGTATATAAGGACCTCCAATTTGGTGGCGAGTTTGACCAGATGATTATTGATAATAGCTTCTCCTCTTTCCACTTCATTCAAAACTACTCTTTTGATAGAAAAGGGCCCAATCATTTCAACTATCAAGCTTTATCATCACTCTGATATCAAGAAATTTGTAGCTTCTTGTTCGCACTTCTGGACATAGTACTAGTATGTTGTCTAATTGAAGTGTTTTTTCCCTTGAAGCTGTTGTGAAGGTTAATGACTTGCATATGGAATTCCTATCCATTTCAGAGTTTCTGGTGGAAGTGTCTGATGATCTGTGAGTGCTCTCCATTATGTACTTGACTATTTTTGATGTACTGCTTTTGTTGTCATCAATTGGATGAAAGTAAATGAACTATTCCTCTTCTTCAATGACTGACTTGTGCACAAGACCAAAAAAAAAAACTTTGGCCATGTTCACATCTTCCAAAGTAACAATGGCTTACATGGACTTCTTGCCACCATGAAAGCCTTTGGTGGAATTTTGAAATTTCTAAATATCTGCTTGCAAAAGAACTTGCGCTATCAGTATCTCAAGTTTCTTGCATGAACTCTCGACATTCCACGTTTCCTGTTTCAAACTTCTCTTCTCTCTGTGATAAGATATTGTTGTGGGGTAACTGATGCTCTAACTGACCAATTTTTGGTGCATATGCCAAGAATTACTGGTTTGACTTCTGGGCAGCTGACTCAATTATGTAGGTTTGACTATGAGGTATGCTCATCCATTTGCTTGAATTTAGGTACTTCTGCCTCCCTTAGTTTGTTGATGCCTTATTGCATAAAATTTTGTGTTCTTATGCAGGATGATGTTATAGAAAATAATTTCAACACTTTGCGCATGTTTGTCAGAATATATGGTCCTTCAGCAGCTCCATCTATGCTGGTGAGTAATCCAAGCAACAATGTCGCTGTCGTATGGACATTTAGAAAATACATTTTCTCTTTAATTTATATGCTACTATATATATACTCTTCTAAGATTTGAAGTTTATTAGATATATCCTTTTCCTACCCTCTGCATTTGTCTTATTTTTCCTACTCCACAGAGAGAAATAGAGACAGAGTTGTATTTGTTTCAACTGGGAGATAAAAGTTAACAGGCTTTAAATCCGGGGTTGTTCCCTCTGCTTGTGGACATTATGTGACTGTATGAAAGAATGAAGGTGTTTCTGGATAATGATATTAAAGAACTAAGTATAGACCTGTGAATATTATGAACCTCAAGCAAGGTTTACATTGATAGATGTTACAGTTCCTTCCAAGTTGTTTACAAAAGATTACCAACCAATACGACTCAGTGATCACATTGCTGTTATTTGGTGGTGATACACTGATACTGGAAGGCCGATATCGGGAGCCATTCAGTTTCTGTTTCTTGTATTCTGATGTGATTTTCTGAAATAGGTAAGTTCATCAACTACAGATGCAATGATTTTCTAATAAACTTTTTCGTTATTTCAATTCAGGCAGCATGCATTAGTGATGCTGAAAAGAAGTATGACAACTTGCTGAAAGCCTTGGACCCTCAGCTCTCCTGCAATTACGAGAGGCGATGTGCAGAAGCCACCAAGGAAGGTAAGATACAACTGCATCCAAGTTTTGGTTGAGAGAAGTTGGTCCTTCTCGTCCTTAGGCTTACCTGCATTCAACCGTGAAACCCAGGTGGAAAGGTTTCTGGACATACACTTGGAACATGGAATATACCACCCCTGATTTTAGATGAAGAATCATATCGATCAAATATTTCGAGTTCCAAATGATGCAAATACCAAATTTTTCAAGTGATACGTGGGCCAAATTTTAAGTGTCTAGTTTTACAGGAGAGAATTCTCCATGAAGCCAATGCATGACCAGTAGGTGAGGCACTGTGAAGATTTAAGCACACCATGACTTAGCAGCAAGGTGGAGAAAATGGTGTGCCATGTCCATCACTACCTGCAATTTGGGACCTCTTTCACCCACGCCACCCCCCTACCCCTTGCATAATACTAAATTCATTAAAAAGGTTACTGATTTTCATTTTCTTGTCCTTAACATCAATAGTCGAGTACATTGAAGTCTTGAATTTGATACCGCAATGATAGTGTATTATGTAATACACACACGTGATCACAGGGCTCAGGCTCAGTGGTCCTGATTCCTGATTTGCAGGCTTTGCTGCATGGGAAACCTGTGATGTCCTGAAATTATTTTACCAGAAAATGAAAGAAATATCTACAACACTCATCAGAGGGGTTGTAACTGAGATTGATGAATCATTTCTGTGGAAAGAAAGAAATATATATGGAAGAGAAGGAACTTTGACACCAAAAAGCACTAACTTTGGTACCGGGAGGACCCCATTGGAGTGGAGACACTGCAGAGATGGTGAAATGTCCATTTCGTAAGTACCATATAGATGGTTTTAACAGATGTAGCATTCATCATCACCTTTGAATTCTCCCTCACATGTGGCCTGTGGAATGATGCCAGAGACAATCGTACCGTGTCCCTCGCTTTCTTATTTTTTTAATAACATAGTACAACTCCGCATAATTTATCACAAATATGTATAATATTATACAAATTATGTATGTTAAATAAATTATTTAACTAATTAAGGCTATGTTTGGTAGAAAGTTTTATAATGAAACTGAGAGTTTTATAATGGAGTGTAATATTATTTCATCGATTGGGAGGAGATTTTATAATAGAATGAGATGAAAGAGGAGGGTTTAATATTGCATTTCATTCCATCTTAAACAGTAAAAATAAAAAAAATCCTCTAATTTAGAAGGATTAGGATGAAATGCAAAATGATAAATAACTTTATACTATATTACATTATAAACTTTTAATTTAAACAACATTTTATTATATTACATTATGAATCTTTTATCCCTCTCAAACAACAATTTTTTAATATTACATACATTTACATTCCATTCTGTTATAAACCATTCTATTATAAATTTTACGTCCAACCAAACATATTCTGAATAGTTATTCATTTCAAATTATTATATAATTTTTTTTCAAAATTTTAAGTAAATTGTAATTTTCCTTACTGAAATTCAACAACTATAGCACAGGTGGAATTTTGGACCAAGCTATTTGGAATTTAAGGTCAATAATGACTTTGAGGAAAAGCTACACTAGTTCCAGAATTTAAATTTTGGAAAATATCATTGGTCTCTTTAGTGCAACCCTGCATTGATTAAGGAATCAATAAACATAATGTGTCTACTTTGCGAAAAGAAAACATATTATGACCATGATCAAGATACTAAGTCTGGCTCACCCAAGACATAGTTTGCCAACTGGATACGCATCCAAGCTTTCCAAATATCAGATTGTTCATCGGAACCTTTTAATTGCATTTGACAAGGACATATGATTAGCTTTAATTCTGTGAGTTACACATGAGCCACTTTTGACCGAATTGGGGGGTCGGAACAATCAAAGTACGTACAACATGATCGTGACTCCATACCATTGAGAAGCGATCTGTCCTTTCACATGTAATGCAATGTTTACGTGGAGGTGTCTGTGACTTGTTGACGACTTTAACGTGCTTCAACTACCAACTTTCAACAAATTGGAATTGGTTTTTCTGGTTTTTGGTTATATTCTAAGTTTTTCTTTTACCATTTCAGGAATTATTGGTATTCGAGGAAAAAGTGGGTCCTTAGCAGAAGTTGCAAGCTTATAGTGTTGTTCGACAACTTGCTGTATTGCTCGCATGAACTTGATAACACAGGACAGGCGTTAGAGTTCATTAATCCCTGCATAATGTACCGTGATGGTTCTTGGGTTGGGAGAATATGATCGTTAAAAGCTATGCAAAGTTTACATCGGCAAATCGTTAATTATTGCATTCACTGCAAAGCAATCCCAATGAGAAGAAAAGGAAGTCATTGTCAATTGTTGAAAGAGTTCTTTATGTTATCTACTAGAAAATAATTGCTGGACCCTTTTGCTTTTAGCAAGAATTCCAGTGGACAGTCGACCCTTGCAGGAAGTTGAGAGATTACAGAAGTTAAAAAATCTTAAAAACAAAGGTCCACAACCTAAGGAACGAGACGTAACAAAGAAGTGGAGGAGTTCCCGCGATAGAAACATACTCTCGCTGTCTGAGCCACCGAAGCACCACAGCACTTGCCAGAGCACAACAAAGCAGAGACGAGAGCTCTCATAGTTAGTCACCGTCACGTAATGACCTAGACTACTTTGGTTTCAAGTTTCAACATCAGCGACATGCCCGGATGGAAACCACGAGACCGTTCAATCATACACATCCAAAATCAACTCGAGAGAAATATACACACTCATATTGTTTTTTGACTAATCACAAAAGAAACATTAATCAACATACTTAGAAATTAACTTTGATGCCACATACTAAGGTCATGCGTGAAAAGGAGTCCTTGTTATTATTCCTTTCATCGTTCGAGTCATTCTCCATATAAGCTACCGAAGTATATATAAAAGGCAGCAATAGCAAACTTCAGTAATTAATGTGCGATAAGGGACTGAGGTTATCATCTTTCGGATCACAGAACCTCCTAAAGCAGATTAAAAGTCTTGACATTTGATTGTAATTCTTCTGCCTATGTGATGGTGATTTTCCATCAACTGCAGCCTAAGTCTCTGACATTTCAGGAGATTTATGTGAAAATTTCAAGGATTTGATATTCGTTGTTAGGGAATTGGAAAAATTACTGATAGAAAGTTTTTGATTAATAATTTTTATGTAAATATTTAATTCAATTTAATAAACTGACATGATCTTTTATTAAAATTATGACATTTGAAATAATAAATTTTAAAATGACAAAATAAACACATTAATAATTTTGAAAGAAATTTTAATATCAAAATTACCAACAGTAAAATATTTTCTAATAATCTCTATGCAATTTTTTAATTTATGGAAACTCACCACCGCAACTTAAATACAATACAAAGAGCAAAGAGTAAGGTAGGAGTAATCGGAGCCAACAAGAACCTGCCATGGCTAAGTTTGCCTTTTCTATGTTGCTTGATTTGTTACTGTGAAACAACAGATATATGAGAAGCCACTCCGCTCTACTCACTCACTAGGCAAGCTGTACACAGTAATTTGACAGACTAAAGAGAGACGGAAGACAGTGACAGTGATGAGTTGTTCACTGCCCACCACTTTAAATTACTTCTTCTTTCTTCTTCTTGTTACTTGAAAGCGAGAAAGAGACAAGAAAAGGAAAAAAGAAACATCTTTCAATCTTCTGCAGGAAACAGAAATTTGATGTTAAAAGCTTTCAGGACTGACACTGTTAAGAGTGAAAACAGGGTTTCGTGGCTTTTCTAATCAGCCATTTACATGTATACATCATGTCAAAACTTAGCACTTTGTTTGACTTGTCTCTCTACCAAGATCCTAAAGGTATAGGATAGAACTCGAGTCGGGGAGATGTTCTTCTCATGCTTGTTAGAAGCATGTCTGCATCTTTCATGTTGTACAATATTGAATTTCCATCTAAAATTTATTAATTAGTTGAAGATGGAGCAGCACGTTATAATTATAAGAAGTGCGAGTAAAAGTTGGCATTCATAGCAAGGAATGGGGCTATGGGATGGGAGTGGCCAGGTGAAGTAAAAAGAGCACAGAGAAAACAAGTGAAACTCAACAGAAAGGGCAAAAAGCTTACTGCCATTTCGCAGATATGTCAGAGTCAACCATCCCAATGTCTTCAGCATTCTGTCTTTAACTTTTCAATCCACATTTATTATAGCTTACAAAATAATAATTTGGTTTATATTTATTAAAAGGATTTTTTAAATAATTAAATTAATTATATTCAATTTTAAAAGATAGAATCAACTAATTTAAGTAAAATTATTTATTAATTTGAATCGAACCGAAAACATATCGAAGGAGTCCATTATTGTCATTAAATTTGTATTTTAAAAATAATACTTATGAAATGTTCTATTAAAATAGTTAAATTGCATAATTGGTAATTAATTTTTAAAGTATAAAACTCAATTGGTCCGATCGGTTCAATCGTAAAATCCTTGAATCGTTCAATTTTTTTGTTTAATTTTTAACTTTTCAGTTCAGTTTATTTTAATAATTTTTTTTTGATAAAAACTGATCAGTTTATTAATTAATCGATCAATTTTTATAAATTAATAAGTTCTTATAAATTATTAAAATTAAATTATTAGAAGTTAAAGTCTTTAAGAAAAATCCTTTTTTTGGTTTTTAAATACTTTTTTGAATAGAAAAAGAGTAAGAGAATCTATAACTGACCACAAGTCTGAAGCAATCGCATTCAAAGTCTCTCCATATTCTCAGATCTGAACACTGAAATCAGAGAAAAAGCAAGACTGCCTTCCTTCCTTCTTCTTTCCCATTAATACTTCTATTTAACTCGCTGCCTCTCCTTTTTGTTTTTTTTAAAAATAATATATTAAAATAAATTATGTCACCTCTTCAAGCCTTTTGCTTTCTTCACATCTACCAATGCTCAGCCAGGCCTTTGGCCTTGCCCTTCAAAGTTCAAACTAAAAATATCCTAAATTGTCAGATTTTTAAAAAATAATTTATTAATCAATGAAAAAAACTTATTTGATACTTATCATTAACGTAATTTACTAATTTTTAATTATTTTTAAGTATTATCTGTCTAAACGATATTAATGACATAATTTAATAAAAATAATTATATTTTAATTTTTGGTAATTTTAAGACATGAAATATTTTGGTAAAAGAGACGAAAATATAGAAGAGATTGATGTCTTTTAATTAAAAAAAGCAAAAGAATTAATTGTTATTAGGGGAATTTTTAAAATTTTTTAATCTTTCTTTATATTAAAAAGAAGAAAATTAAAAAATAAATAATTTAAGTTTTGATTTGAGTCAAGAAAAATTTAAAAATAAATAATTATAAATGCATAAATATATTTCTCTCTTCAATAGTTAATTACAGGTATAATAAATAAAATAATATCTACTTTTTTCTAATTAGCGTTAAAATTTTAAGTTAATGATAATTAATCTTTTAAAACGAATATAAATTAGCTCAAACTTAGGTTAAAGAGTTATTTCATTGATGCCATGTATCTACTTAATATTACGTGCATATTTATTTATTAGTTATATCTTAAAAATTAATGTACGAATTTTGAAAAATTAATTACTAAATTTAAAATTTTGATATTAAATTAATTTTTAAAAATTAAACACTTTTAAATGTCTTATTTACATTACCATTTTGAAGTGATTATCATATAATTGCACGTTAATGTTAATCATATAATTAGTGAAAATACAAGTACCTAGAAATAATTATTTTTTGTTTTTCGATGCTTAATTATAGTAATAAAAAAAACCTATAAAACAATAAGAAAGAAGTAGCTTCCCAATGCGTCCTCGTCTACTAATGTGGATGCTCCCATTTTGCTTCTCTTCCGTCGTCTTGTTGTTTTCACTTCTCTGCCACCTTATGTACTCTCTCTTTCTCTCTTCTCTTTCTACTGTCCCTAAAACCACCCACCACCCACCTTCACCATCACCTTCCTCTCTTATTACCATATTTATGCCTGTCAAAACTCACTCTCCATAACCGAAAGCCTTGCTCTCTCCTTGCTGCTTAGTCCCACCTCGTCAGCTGATATGGTTGCTTGCTTTGCTTGTTCATGACTTCATGGTGACACGAAAGGTCTTGTTTTGTTCCTATAATGAGTTCCCATTATTGCAGAGTAGTTATTGCAGTGATTTTAGTATACCATCTTCTCTCCTCATCGGTCTGTTGCTTTATTCATCAACACCAACTCCCTCCAACTATTTCTCCTCGAGTAAGTTGCATTTACTCCATATCCAAGAAAACTCTCTCAGCTTCAACTGTCTTTCTCTTCGATGCTTCACATCAACTGGGTTGTCTTGTCACTCAGTTTTTCCTTCTTCTTTTTTTGTGTGTAGGGGCTCTTGTTTGAAGAAAAAACCAGGTTAGGTTCGACGCCGCCGAGTTGCCATAACAAATGCAACGGTTGTCACCCATGCATGGCGGTTCAGGTACCCACTCTACCGAGTCACAACCGAGTTGATCCAAGTTTAACTGAGAAAACAGTGGCTGAGCACAGTGAACCATCATACAATACAGTAGCAGGCAGCAGGTACTCGAATTACAAGCCTCTAGGTTGGAAATGTCGATGTGGTGACAATTTCTACAACCCGTAAACGACAAATACTTGATGCTTTATCAATGGTGAGGTGACGCCATGGATCAGAGTTTTCTCTTCTCATTTCCACAAGAAACACCTCTTACTGAAAAGGGTATTATCCTGGGATTCTTTTACAGCTATGCTTGTGTGTGTAGTGTGTCAGCATAAATTGTACACATCGAATTCGAAATTTTTAACTTTACACAATGTACAGAGATGGTTGCAACGAGACATATCTCATTATATATTGTTGTCCTTCTTCTAGGCTTTATAAACCTCACAAGTCCTCTCTTCCCTGCCCATCACTGGCTCTGTGCATGAAGTCGTTTGTTTTTCAACTTCTCTGTTTCATTTATTCGATTCGATTTGATTTGATTCTCTTGTCTACTTTCCCTTATCTTCTCGGGATCTGCTTGGCCCATCAACCATCACCATTCTCGCATGCGACGTACCAAATTGGCCAAAATGTCTTGGCATCGTTTTTCCTTGTCGATTAGCAGCTTTCTACTGCTGTGACTTTGCCTGAAAAGTCCCGGTAACTTATATCATCGGACTTTAAATTAGACATGCAATTACAAATGATGTGTGCATCGATCGAACTAAACTCAGAACAACCCTTTTTTTGTTTCCTTTTAATATACCAGTTTTGACAAATTTTCAGAAAAACAGAGCAGAGCAAAATTTAACAGTTCTGTTCTCTGTTATTGCAGTGCTGAATTTGTTTATGAATGAATGCATCTTTATCTGACCATGTTTCAGTGAGGGAGCCACAGATGGTTCGTTGAGATTCTAAATGTATTTAGTGGTTTGCTAAGTATAGGACAAATTGAAACTATAGTTCAGTTGGCATTTATTTATACAAGTAGCTGGCAACTATAGATAGTCATTGAGTTTCTGTTAATGATGCAGTCTCAGCCTCTATAGCCTACCTTAGGCTGTTTCTGCTATGCCTATCCCATTCCATTTCCTGTATAGTTTGACCAAACCTGACTAGATCAGTACAAAATGTTTGCATCTAACAAATTTATGGATTATGTGTTCTAAAAAAATTATATAAAGAGTTAATTAGTGGGCTTAATTAATTAATGTTAATAGTCAAAATAATGTCATTAACAAAATAACATCGTGTTGATATTAATTCTTCAACTATTAAATAAGATATATCATCTTAATATGATATAGTTTAAACAGTTTAAATCAAATTATATTAAATTAAGTCAGACTTTTTTACTTTAAATTTGACTCAAAATTCAAACTTTGAGCGTAAAATCTTAAATGAAGGAATGACAATAGATCGATTCATGTGCCCAAACTCATGTATTTTTAATTAAGCATGAGCTTAGATAAACTAGGCTCGAATTTAATTAAAAAAAATGTTTTATATATTTAATTTTTAAAAATATTTTAAAAAATTGATAGGACCGACCCATCCCGACTTAAATTGTTTATTGAATCTACTAACCGAATTCTTATTAATTATAATTCTCTCAGTATTTGCAGACCTAAAATGGAATAAATTGACTCAAAAATACAAATTTCCTATTTAATGGACTACTCCATCCAAATTGGTCCAGCCCAAAAATGGTAGAATAGCTACAAATTGATTTTGGTTATTTAACTTATATTTGCCTATAGTACTTGATGTTTTAATTTATAAATTATTGTACTTCAATATTTAATTAAAGAACATAAAGAAATAATTCAATTTAATTGGAATAATTCAAAATTTAAATTTAAAATCATATTTGAAATATTTTAAATTAAATTAATTAAAAATGACAAAAAAAGTTAACTCAAATTCGGTCAAACTCTAAATCCAACATTCTGGAATCGGTTCGGGTCAGATCCAAGACCAACGGTCGTGAGGCGGACCCAATCAAGCAAAGAAGAGGAACGCGGCGCTATGATAAAACCCTAAACCCTGTGAGGGCAATTTAGGATTTTTAGCGCGAAATGAAACCCTAAGCATCCCAAACTCCCATTATAAAGAGAACATGCCTTCCTGCCCTCGTCGTCGTCACCAAGAATTCTCAATTTAGATGATTCCTTTGAATAATTTCTCCATTGGGTTTCTTGTTTTTGCACTATTATTTTGTTTTGTTTAGTTTGCAATGTGAAAAGGGCTTTCTTTCAAAGATGAAACCATGGGGGAGTGTTTTAGTTTCTCGGTGATGATCCAAAACAGATGACGAGTCCGATTTTATTTATCCATTCCATTTTTTCCCTGACGACAAATCGAGGCATTTGTCTGAGAGAATTAACTATTCTCCCTCACTTACAATTTTCATTCATTCGTTTTGTTTTACGTTTTTTAGTTTTCAAAAGCCCTTTTTGGATTTTGGTAAATTTGGTTATCACTGGTCATGTTTAAGTTGTTGTCTTTTATGGTTAATGTGCAGTTTTCATTCTTGTGCTTGATTCTCAGTTGGTGTGTGGAAGGGGGTTTTAGAGTTAGTAGGATTTTTGTGCTTCCAAGGAAGCTTAATTGATTTTGTTTTATTGTGTGGATTGTGTGGATGATGGAGGTGATGATTTTTTCCCCAAATGATCGAAGCTGAATAAACTGAGCGATTTTTCTCTGCAGAGAATCCAAGCCAGAAATCTGATCCATCATTTAGGCATATTTTAAGTTCCATTACATTAGTTTATGTTTTGCTTCCTGGATTGTCGTAGTAGTGATTAGAGAACTTGTTTATGTCTTCATGTTCTCGTGTGTCTTTTTTTTAATTCATAGCTATTTTCAGATAAGTTTAATTTGAAATTTGTATTTTAAAGATGGAAGTGATGACTATTTCCCCAAATGATCGAAGCTGAATAAACTGAGCGATCTTTCTCTTCGGAGAATCCAAGCCAGGAATCTGATCCATCTCATGGGAAAACATGTTTCATCGTTTTATTTCTTTTGATCATAAAATTCAGAAAGTGTTTCATTTAGAACTATTGTCTATTTCGAATGTGACTTTTTTGTAAACGTTCATGATTTGTTTTGATCTAATGATGGAAAGACTGAATATTTTCCCAAATGATCAGAAGCTGAATAAATTGAGAGATATTCGGAGAATCCAAGCCACATGTCCATAAAGTTTGCACCTTTGGAGGAGGGCTCATTCAGTTTTTTGTTAGAAGAGTAAAAGAAACAAGGATCGAACTGGTGGATCCTCATCGTGACTTTCTGGATGGAGTTTCTGCTCGGACAGGGTTTCGGCTGCAGAGATTGGATAATACTCATAACATTTCCAGTATCCATTATGTAAATTGAGGTTAATGGAGAACAAATGGAGATTTGTATCGTGACCTATGTTACTGTGAATTGGAATTGATTTTGAACATGATGTTGCTCAATCTTTACCTTCGCTTATTTCCTGCTTCAAGTTCAGGGTATCTCTTAGCATAACCCAATCCACTAAACTGATTGAACGAGAGCCACACAATTAAAAGTAATCTAAAAGCCGATAACAGTATATATAAAAGGAAAATTTGACCCAACAAACTTTGGTAATGACGACAGCTTTAATGTTCGTTTCTCGACAACCCAGTCTCCGGCAGTCTCCGCCGCTAAGATCGTTCTCTAACTGTCTGGGCACATTCACCTCTCCCCATGTAGTCCGATTCAGCACCAGAAAGACGCAAAAGTCGCCATCTTTATCTGCTGCTACTACTACTTCAGCTTCATTGCAAGCCCTCATCTTTGACTGTGACGGCGTGATTATAGAGTCAGAGCACCTCCACCGCCAGGCTTACAACGACGCTTTTGCTCACTTCACTGTTCGTTGCCCTTCTGAGCCTGAGATTCTAAACTGGGCCGCTGATTTCTACGATGTATTCCAGAACCAAGTTGGTGGTGGCAAGCCTAAAATGCGATGGTTCTCTCCAATTTCTTCTTCTTCTTCTTCAGCAATTTTAATTTTCTCTAAAAGTGAGCATTCAAGCTGCTTCTTGTTTATATTAAAAAAAGAGATTTTTGGGTGGTGTTGCAGGTACTTTAAAGAGCACGGATGGCCATCTTCCACCATATTCGAGACTCCTCCGGAGGACGATGAGAGTCGGGCCAAGTTGATTGATACTCTTCAGGTATCATAAAGAAACACTTGGGAAATTTTTCTTAGCGCAGTAATGGACTCTTCTTCTTTCAGACCACTTTGTTTACGTTGTTGTTGTTGTAGGACTGGAAAACCGAAAGATACAAAGAAATAATCAAATCAGGAACTGTAAGAAGGCAAATTGAGTTTCTTGTGTTGAATGTTGTTATGATGTTTATTACAGTTTCGATCGACTCATCTGAACTACTGTTCTGCTCTATTTAGGTGAAACCTAGACCTGGAGTCTTAAGATTGATGGATGAAGCCAAGGCTGCTGTAAGATCATACTGTTACCATTTTGCAAAACTCAAACTGTTTAGTCATGGCTACATTGTTGTTCTGATCCGAAATCAACGGATAAAGTCTAATTCTGATTGGGTTTTGGCTAGGCTCGAACTTAGAGCTGGCACGGGCTCGGGCCTCTGGCTTGAGTCTTAGAAAATTTGATCTGGGTTCTGGTCTAGCCAGGTCCATTGCTAAGTCTAGAGGAGTCCTTTTTCCTGAATATCTGTTCCAACATGGATCAGCTGCATGTTTTATGCTTCTCTTTCAATTTCGCTACTTTTGCAGGGGAAAAAACTGGCTGTTTGCTCTGCAGCAACTAAAAGTTCAGTCATCCTGTGTCTTGAGAACCTTATAGGAATGGTAGGTCTATCCACCATTTTTGGAGCTGGTATCTCGTAACTATCCGGCAATTAAAGTTCTTTTATCAACCCTTTTTTCCAGGATCGCTTTCAGGGTCTTGATTGTTTCCTTGCAGGTAAACGAATTTCATTTATGACTTACCCTGTTCCTTCTGAGTTACTGTATTGATGTTGTACATTCATCTTGCAGGCGATGATGTGAAGGAAAAAAAGCCAGATCCATCAATCTATATCACAGCTGCCAAGGTAGTCAACACATAGTAAATCATTTCTTACAAGAACTTAGAAGAGTCATATTCAATTTGTACTTTTTACCTATGACTGTAAAATCTTGTTCCCTTTCAGGTTCTTGGTGTGTCAGCAAGAGATTGTTTGGTGGTGGAGGATAGTGTCATTGGTCTGCAGGTATTTGTTTTCTCCTATGCAGTTTTCTGCAATTTTGAGCTTAACATTTCAGAAAAAAGTTCTCATACTTTATTAAATGGATTCGGACCTTTCTGTTAATTTTTTCGACGGCGCTGTGACACATTGAATGGTCCGATTCATGTCACGTATCAGTTTCGTCAAGTATTTTAACGGAAAAAGTTACGGAAGGGGTGAGTGAGTGCATTTAAAAAAGTGTAAGGACTTTAAGGAATAGGAATTTCAATGGAAGTACCCTTTTAAGAAGTAACTGATCAATCTTCAAATTTCATACTAAAGCTCACTCTTTGCTTACAGGCAGCAATACAAGCTGGGATGTCATGTGTGATCACATATACATCTTCCACTTCTGATCAGGTCAGTCCTCTCCTTCCTTCCATAAGCATTCCCAGATGAAGTCTAATACGAAACTTCAGTGGTTTGACGAGCAATTCCCGGACCGGGACAGTTGATTCTATCTTAAATTCGCTGGTGAATTTCAGGATTTTAAAGATGCAATAGCAATTTATCCAGATCTAAGTGATGTCAGGTACGGTTCCCATTTGCTGTGAACTTTGTGGTTGCCTTTCTTTAGCTTACTCGAGTTAACTTTTTGTGATCCTATAGATTAAAGGACTTAGAGTTGGTGCTTCAAAATGTTCTTGCTGCTAGCTAGAGGAACACTGAAGGATTTTAGATCTCATACACCGGGAAGGTTTCACGTCAACCACGGCGTTGTATTTTGTTAAGGCTCATTATTTAATTAAAAAAATATATAGAAATTTTACATTTCAGTGAGATTATTCAACGCTTAAAAATACATACTTATAAACTCCTCTTATTATATAATTTTATTTATTTCGACGAAATTATTAAATAGTTATATTTTGTTTTTTTGCTTAGTGAATTTAATCAGTTTTTAAAACTAAAATAAACTAATTAATTTTTATTTAATTGAAGATTAAGGATAATTGTTTTAATTATTTTTTAAAAATTTAATTTAATTTAATCTTTAATTGATTTTATGATAAATCTAATGAATCTTTTAAATTTTAAACTTTTTTTAATCAATTTAATTTACATTTAATTTTAAAAATTGCTCGACTAAAACTACAAGAATCAAAACTGACACATTAAGAGTTACCAATCTCATTTTAAGCCTTTTTTTATAGAACTTTAAATAAAAGGTTTCAAGGTTTTGATATTTATAAATTAACATTTAATATGAATATCTATTTACACAATTGTCTATATAAGTAGAATTTAAAAATGATATCGTAATTAATGTTATAACAATAAGACATTCATATTACAAATATATCATTAAATTTTATATAAATAAAGCTCTTTTTGTACACGTGTCTTAATATTAATGTCTGAAAATTAAAGGTGTGCTTGATTGGTGGGTATGAGGAGAGAGGAATGGGTATGGAATAGGGATGGCAATGGGTTTTCAACCCGAACCATATCCGTGCTACCCGACCCTAAACAATGGATATGGATGCTAAAAAATGGATTTTAAATGGATTTTAAATGGATGTTAAAAAATGGATGTGGATATGGATTT
>JAOTBA010000205.1:2178593-2193147 GCA_025629845.1 Erythroxylum squamatum | reverse complement strand
TGCAGATCTTGTTAGAGAAATGATGGAAGGAGATGATGGGAAGAGGATGAGAAAGAAGGCTTTGGATTGGAAAAAGAGAGCAGAAGAAGCTACTGATATTGGAGGATCATCATACATTGGTTTTGACAGATTGATCAACGATGTTCTTAACTGCGGTCCAAAGACAGCTCAAAGCAATGGAATTATCTAACTAGCCGTCTTCATTAGATCACAGCAATCTTCTTATAAACTTACTTAATCCTATTTCATTTCATGTTCTCTATTTCTGTCACGAGGAATCACTAGAGACCAATAATGTCCAAAACCTGAGTCCGTCCAATGAAGACCTGAATTATGTAATGTATGCATGTCTGTCTTCTGAATTTTCTGTCATATTCGTTTGATGGAAATAAAAGCAGCATTTTGTTGTTCATAGCTTTTCTGATTAGTGGGATATAGCAAATGTCTCACTGTTTTTATAACTTGGACTCTTGTGAGATTTTTTATTTTCTCACTAAAAAACAAAAACAAATGATGTTTTTAATCTTCAATTATTTTTTAAAAGAATATTTCTTAAAAATAGTATCACTGATTTTATTTATAAAAAAGTGTTAATAGTGGAATATTTTATAAAGTTACAAAAAAAGCTATTAATCAATTTCTATCTAATTATTTTAAGACATAATTATTTTAAATTAAAATTAAAATTATCATTACAATCGATTTAAATTTGATGTAAAATTGCAAGTAACGACGAAAATTTATGGTATAATTTTACTTTAAAGAGAGAAAGGGAGATTTTAAATTATAAATTGAGAAAATATTAGTTATAAAATATGATATATAGTGAGTTTTACAATCTTTTCCTGAAAAGAAAAAAAAGAGGTAAAATAATGTTTATAAACTTGTAAAATAATTAATAACTAAATTATAATTAATTATTTTTAAATATATAATTCTCTTTTAATTAAATTAATTTAGAGTTTTGGTTGAAACGTCAATGATAATGGCTTTGAACTTTGAAACAGTGGCTCTTGGCTTAACCTATAGAAATGGTGCACATACGCTGCTAGGTCTTTCTTCATGAATTTCTTCCATCTTATCATGATTGGCAGCTTCCATCATCCCTGTCAAGTGGCAGCCATATACACACTCCTTTTGGATGTTCATGGACGCCATCAACTGTAGTTACCTGCAAAAAATATATAGATAAGTGGAATTGTCTTCACATCGAAAAGAAATATAAAGATAAACTAAATCATATATAAAGATAAGTCTCGTGATGTTTGAGTTAGCTCTGCTTTGTCACAGATTGCTTTGTAGATAAAACCAAGGATCAAACTCCATGATGACATCGAATTATCTTATTAAGCTTGAGATGTTAGACCAACATCTGATCTTATTATGTTGAAATCTTGGAATCCAGGTGTATCTGTTCCTTGTTCTCTGTAAAGAACGACAAGGAAATGGTCGTGCTAATTATGTGAGCATCAGGAGTGTCCTCGACGTCCAGTTAGAATCAGATGCTTGTTTTGTATGAACACGGCATTGTGGATGAGAAAGAAACAATCTGTATAGTAGTTAGTCAAAGATTTATATGGAGTGGAAGTGCCGGCATATTTGACCAGTTGAGCAAAAAAAGGAACACAAACCGCAACGTCATGGCTGCCTGAAATGGCACCTTCTTAGCTCTTTCGTGGACCAGAAACGCAGGAACCAATACAAAATTTTACAAAGTTTACGTGGAAGTATCTAAAATTTCGAACCTTTGTTTGTTGTACAAGTTTGCGCAGCAGGACTCCATCTGTATATGAATTTGCACCTGTGCTGTGTAAGTCAGCAGGTCTCTAATGGAACTTTTGACGTTGTTTTTGCACTTACTTGTGATCCGTTTCGGTGATGACTTTGAGTGATTGAGGAGTGTTGATGGAACTGAGAGTATGGAAAAGGAACTGCAGTTTTGCAAATCAATCAATGTGCACTTAAGCAGGAATGTAATCTCAGTGAGGACCAGCTAAACCTGAAGTTGATGGATCAATTCTAATTATCAAAATTAAGTTTAATAAAATTTCAAGCTTAAGTTTAACCAAAAAAAATTTAAATCCGCTTAATCATGAAAATCCAACTAAAATATGTTTTTTTTTAATTTAGACTCTGTACTCAAATATTCGAACTCAATGGAACTAAAACTCCAATGTTTGAATCCAATCAAGCTTAAACTTGAACTTTAAAAAAAAAATTTCAGTTACTGTCAACCCTACTCTAAAGGTTCTGTGAGCTTGACTGACTTAAGTATGGTAAGGAAAGAGATTCAAGTCGGTCTTGATTGGCATATGTCTTTAGACCATAATAATCAGATCAACACAAAAATCAAGAAGTTAGTATTGCGAAACAAATCGTAGCCCTATCACAAAATTCAATATAGAAGCAAGTGATGTTCATGTTCCAAAACAAACCAGACAAAAAAATATGTCCCAACTTCATGTCCTACCCAATGTTTACCTAGTATGGGTCCTTTTCCTACCAATACAAACATTTGCTTACTCCATATGCAGTTCAAAGGATTGAGAACTGTTATGTTTCTATTTGCACAGCAACAAGGTTGTCAAAACTTTGCATCCACAAGAGGGATGAAACGAATTGATTGTGGCAAGTAATATAAACACAATACCTAGGTAAACTATCTTCTACTGCTTGCAGTTTTCCCCTTGCTTAGATCTGCAAGCTCCTCAATAAGCTTTCTTTCTTCATTGCTTAATCTTTTTGGGATTTCGACTTGTACACGGACCAACTGATCACCCCTCATGTTGCTTTTGTTTAGCACGGGGACTCCTTTCTTCGCCATTACAAGTGTGGTGTTTGGCTGGGTGCCTGCTGGAATCTTCAGATCGACTGTACCATCCACGGTTGGCACCTGAATTGTAGTTCCCAAAATTGCATCTATGTATGATATTTTGCATGTATATAAGATATTGGTATCATCACGTTTTAGTATGGGGTCAGGAATGACATCAATGACAACAAAAAGGTCACCAGGTGCCCCGCCTTTTCTTCCAGCATTCCCTTCAGATCGGACCCTCAAACGGCTACCAGAGTCCACCCCAGGAGGAACCTTCAAACTAATGCGCTTTGTTCTCCTCACCCGTCCATCACCAGAGCATGTGCTGCAAGGGGTAAAAACTTCACCTGTCCCGCCACATGCAGAGCAAGCCATTACCTGCTGGAAGACACCCAATGGAGTCCTTGCAGATGAGACAACCTGCCCTTGCCCACCACATGTACTGCATTTGGATGCTTTTGTCCCTGGCTTTGCACCAGAGCCATTGCAAGTCCCACAGCTCTCAAGTCGCGTTATTTCAATTTCCTTTTCAACTCCAAAAACTGCTTCCTTAAAAGTTAAGATGAGGTTGTAGTATTCATCCTGGCCGTCAACAGCTCTACTTCTGGAAGCTCTGCCTCCCATGCCCATACCCCCCATGCCACCCATTCCTTCAAATAGTGACTCAAACAAATCAAAAGGGTTGCTGAAATCCTGGCAAGTTGAAGCCACATATCCAACCATGAGAAAGCAGAACAAAGTTGGAATCTTTATGTAATTTCTAAAGCCTAGTTGGTAATCAACATGTTACAAATCAACTTACCCCCATTCCCATACCACCTTTAAGACCAGCCTCCCCATACTTATCATACACAGATCGTTTCTCATCATCTGACAAGACCTGCATAATAAATATACGCTCAGATCAATTTAGTACACAAAGATAAAGAACAACTGTTCCAACCATTCATAAACCTGAAACCAGTATGACCTAAAGACTCAAGTTGTACCTCATATGCATTGCTAATTTCCTTAAATTTTTGTTCTGCGCCAGGGTCTCTACAGCACAAGAGATAATAGTATATCAGGCGTTCTGTATCATATATAGATAACACCACTGTCAAGTACTAATCAAGAGCAGTGGTATATTTTCATAGTACTCCATCTTTAATTTTGGGATGCAAGAGCAAGATTAAATATCTTTTTAAGATTAAATGCAAGAGAAAGATTTAAGAAAAAACATCTTTTTAAAGGTCGAACTCGAACGAGTATGACCCAAGTCCCTTTATTTAGTCAGTAACAAAATTCATCTCTTGCACAAAATATTTAGTACATTTTAGCATGAACTACACTAGGGATAGAGAAGGTTTGGACTATGAATAACTACTTATGTGTAGTCAACTCTCATTAAAGTTTTAGCAATTAATAAAAAAGGCTTTTATCAAAAAAGATTATCATATTTTACATTTCCAGTCAACAGACTTCTTATATCCAAATTTGAACAATCAATTCCTTTTATTGTTCCAAGATTGTTGATAAGTCCCATTAAAACAATAAATGCTAACAAGTGCATGTGACATCAGTTCTAAAATTTTGGAACATGACAGACTAAGTTAAAATTTTATAAGTAAATTTGATGAACTTTCAACCTACATCAATAAGATTATAACTGACTTATCAGATAATGAAAATTTAAATCTAACATCATTCTCCTGCAAGCATTTAATCAATAAATTGGTATTAACAACAAGAGGGTTGATTCCTCAGCTTCAAACATTTAAAATGAAAAACATGGAAAGCTGTTTCATATTTAGGTAAATAATAATCAATGTAAAATACACCACAAAGAAATAAATTGATAACGTAAGAAAAATAAAACAAGGTTCAAAAGATGTATACAAAATACAGTAAGACTTCATTAGAAGATCAACTTACTTATTTACATCAGGATGATAACTCCTAGCAAGCTTCCGATAAGCTGGAAACAATGAAGTATAAGAAATTTTACAATCTCAAGAATATAAAAAATCGAACCAAAGAATAATAGCAAAATAAATAATAGTGTCTAAATACATAAACCCTTTAAAGCAGCAACAAAAAATGGTAAATTCAAATCTATGGAATTAACTGTCTATCATAACAATAAACTCCTTTCAACCATTCTAAACTATCAGACTCATCAATGACAAAGAAAGAAAATTTCAGTGAGCAACAAGCATGGGGTGGCACAAAGAACAAAAATTTATTGATTCATCAACCAATAATAGATGATTTCTGTACTCAGAATGTCAAGAACAGGTTGGTTGTAATAAACAATGGCAAGGGAAGCACATACCACTCTTAATTTCAGATTTGCTTGCATTTTTGGACACTCCAAGAACAGAATAGTAATCCTGCAAAAGAGATAATACTACCTCTTAGACAAATAAACAACAATAAAAAGGGTTCTTGTTGAACAATTGTAAACAAGACTTCTAGGTAACTAAAAGAATTCTCCTAATGGAGGTATCTTGCCAAGTGCATAAGGTCTTGGAAACCAATTCAATAGTTAATGCCTCTTCCGGACATCCATAGCACTTTTCCACAAAGGTGAACACACATCATGTACAGTTAGACTCACAGTATCAGCTCTAACTATAAGCCGAGCTCCCCTACTACGATGAGAAGTTCGTGATGGCCCCATGACAGAAAAAATAGGGAGGGAATCCCGTGAAAATAAGCTTGAACTCGGTGCTGCCAGATAGCTCATCTTGTTTTGAGGGCTGCAAAAAGGTTTGGAAGCAGTATAAAATCTTAATGATGATTATTTGTGCAACTAGGTATAGTTCAGGTCATCGCAAAAATCATCAAAATGAAAGAATTGACAATAATAACGGTAAGAATACGAAATTATACGAAATTATGAAGGTTATTTATAGCACAAGATGTAAGGAAAGCATAGATGGAAAACACACAAATGTGAATGCAACAAACTACTGGAAACAAAAACAATTACGATCACAATTGAAGGAAATTGGTACATTTGATGCTAAAAACCAATAGACTTATCCTCAAGAGACTTGCATACATATTGTTACTCGCGATATTCAACTACAAAAGTCAAGAATTTCAATTTGGAAACATTTACTGCCAGAAATAACATGGCTAAAGCTTTCAAACAAAACTACCAAGTTTGGTGCTTCAAATTCTTGGATGGGTGGTGCATTCATGTGTTCTTGTATGTGTAGGAAAAAGAGGGGAGAGAGAGAGAGAAACAGAGAGATTGATGAGGGCATGCTGACCAGTATTGAGAGGTCACCATCTTATTTGGCAGATAAGAACGTATCATCAACTGTGGACAGAAACCCCATTGAGCAACCGATGTGCTTCCACTTGGTATAATGGCCATCCAAAAGAATTCTTTCAGCAAGCTTGATATGCTATTCAACCTGAAGAAGAGATAAATTCTGAGATTCAATTCACCAGAAACACCATAATACAATGGAACACACTGTCTAACATGCGTCTCCATACACTGCAAGTACATGTTGCAAAAGAGTGAAATCCACACATAATGGCTATTGCCTTTAGGAAATTAGAAAATTCTGTATACTGTGCAAAGATTAAACAGGCATTTAAGTATTGATAACACAAGGGCTGTGCTGTTAATTTTGAGACAACAATAAGGCCAATTTGGGCTCTTAAACAGAAATCGAGTTGTGGTCTTCATGTTGATAACAAATTATATCTTTCTGTGCTGTCCAAAGATAACTTTTCAGCAAATAACATTAACAAAATCAGTGAAAAACAAAGAAAGTTTGACGAACACTTCATAGATAAAAATCTCTATGCAAGTTTGTTTGGCAACAGTAAAACCCCGGAAAGGAAAACAACCTTCCTCATAAACAATATTTCTTTCCAACCATCCACCTAGACATTTATACTCAACATCTTGCTACGAAATAGGAGGTCGTTTCATTGAAAACGGCCGGAACATGAATTGTCCATTGAGCTTTTATTGCTTTTAGATAGATAACTCCCAACATTTCATTCCATTTAACTTCATATTTCTAGCATTTTACCGAGCTTTTCAAACCAAAGCTATATAAAATTAGCTTCAAAAAGCAGAAATAACAGTTTTATTACCACAATACCAATAAATTGCCTACTAGGGTTTTAACTCTAACAATAAAACATAGCAAAAGAACCACCACAACCTTAGTTGGCTAATAATAATAACCCAGAACAAAGTCCCAAAACAAAGCCGCAAGAAATTTGAACTACACAAACACGAATGAGCGCATAGTTCTCAGTAACCTAACGGATAAAACAGTCAAAGGACCAAAAACAGCTATAGAACGTATTGAAAAAGAGCAAACAAAAAGGAAAAGCAATGAAATCTCATCTTCGACATTTAAAGCGCCAAAAATTAGGGCAGTTGAAGAGCAAGGCAGTACATATCAACGAAACAAACCTGGTTTGCTCTCCTGTTCTCTTCAAGTCTCAACCAATTCTTCTTCTCCCTAGAGAGAGAAACGGAGAGAGCGAAGAACGGGAACGAAGCACAGGGGCAGGTGGTGTGGAGGATGAGGCTAGAGCTTTCTCACTGGAAAATGAAAGAAAGAAAACACTGTTTTTTATTGTTAGAGTCAGGGGTTTTATCGCCTACTTTCACTACCCCTTGTGCTCGGTTTAGTTAAACTCATTTGTACGCCATCGGATTCGCTTACTTTTGAACCAAAAGGTCTACGTTTTGTTACTCCAGCCAGCTAGAAGACAATCTGGCAAGGGCCTTAATGCTCTTAGTACGACTTTTTGCCACTTTTCATTGGTTATTTTAGCTAAAAGAATTTGACAAATTCAATATTTTTAAATTTTTTAAATTTTGCCCAAAATGTAACTACTTTAATATACAAAATGATTATATTTTGCTATCGAGTGAATCGAAATAAAAAAGTAAACGAATTCAATACACAAAACTATTCGATTTGTTAAAATTGGTTATGAGTGAATCGGGATAAAAACAAGTCAACGAATTCAGTGCATAAAATTATTTATCATCATCACTCAATTCGAAATTTCGTAATGAAGCGGAGTTTAGAAAGGTTCGATAATATGCAGTCTTATCCCTACATAATAGAGAGACTGTTTTCGATGAACCCATATGTAAATGAGGCAATATAAGAATAATGCAGTTTACAAAAACAAATTCATTAAATACAAGATAAATGAAAAATCAAGCAATGAGGAATACCTAAGGGAGACTAGATCTGTGAGAACCTAATAGACTACAAAGTCCATCTGTGAAAACCTAATAGGCTACAAAGTCTATCCTTTCTTGTTTCTCAGTAATTAAGGAGATCTTTTTCAAAGATCCCGTCAGAATGACACCCTACTGTTCTCCTGCACCTGTCATAAAATCTGCGCATCGTGACACAGTATCTCCTAGTAATAAAATTATTCATTTTGTTAAAATTGGTTATGATATAAATAACTTTGGGGCAACAATTAAGTTACTTCTTTGTAATTAAAAAGTTACGGATTCGTTTCACGAAACACTCAGTTATAAATATTCACAAATCATTAACTATTAAAAAAATTCTTAATTAAAAATAAATTTTAGATACAATTTTTTCAAAGGACCTTTTTCTTTACCGAAAAAGAAATCAGTCAAGTTCATATACTTTATGAATGAGTAGCTAACACGTCGAGAAGTGGCTTTTAGTTTTTTTTTGAAATGGAAGTGGCTTTTAGTTTATTTTAGATGGAGGAACTTATTGGTTACTATCAAATGCTTTAGTTAACCTAATCTCGCAATTAAATAATTTTTGCTTTTGAACTCCATATGTACATATGATTAGTAGTTTGGGTCAGTCCATGCATGTTAATAGCTATATAACTAAATTAATGTTTTGTTTACTCTAAGAGTGCATATTAAAATTTTTAATACGAATAAAGTGTAAAGTCGATTAATAAAAATTGAGATCGAGTCTAACCATTGTTAAATTGACTAAAATAATTACCATTATTGGTTAGTTTATATGTAAAGGAGGTTGAGTGAGTGTTACTATTGTTGTATATTTATAGGAATGTCAATTTTGGCACGTTTAACCCGACCTAATTTTAGCCCTAGTTAACCAGATCACAGGCTAAAATTGTTGGAGCAATCAAAACTTAAAAAAAGATATTGTTTTTTAATTTTTTTAAAAATATATAAGGATGGTTGGGTCGGGCCACAAGCCACCCGACCCATTGACATCTTTGTATATTTATGGATGCTAATTTTTTTCAAACTTAAAATAAACACAATAGTAATCATAAGACTTCAGACCAGATCTACTATGATATCATATTAGAATTTTTAATATAGATAGAGTATAGAATTCATCAACAAAAATTAGGTTTGAGTCCAATCATTATCAAAATGAGTAGAACTAGTCATTTGATTAGTTGATGCTTACTATTTATAAATCCTTTAACTCTTTCATTTTTAATCAATAATTTGAAAAAAAAAACATAAATGTCATATTTAATATATATTACAATTTTATTTAAAATAAGTACTTCAACTATAAGTATTCTAAATATAAAAATATAAAAATATAATAGGTATAATTAGAAAAGAAACAAACTAAATATAAAAATATAATTTCAAAATTAAATTTATATTACTGTTAGTAAAAAGAACATTATGAATCGTAATTACTATTATTTTAACTCTAATAAATTAAAAAAATTAATTTTACTGGAATCTATCTATCTGATAGATAGTGTTCTTGCCAATTACAGAGCGAACATACCTCCATTACTCTTCTTTCACATCCGCCTTTCTCGACCTTTTCTGATGGAAAATCCATTCTCCGACATGTTCATCGTCGGTTCGATCCTCTTCTTCATGACTTCCTACCCAACACTAGCCACAGAGTCGCCGTGTCAGACCAAGTGTGGCTCTCTACAGGTCAAGTACCCATTTGGCACCACCTACGGCTGCGGTTCGCCGCGGTTCCACCCTTATGTGACATGTTCACCCGACGGGAACCAGCTTCTCCTCACTACCCACACAGGCTCCTACCCTATCACCTCCATATCCTACGACACCTCAAGCTTTGTCATCAGCCCTACTTCAATGTCTTCATGCAGTTCCATGCATCAATCGGCCTCCAACTTCGGCCTCGACTGGGCTAGCCCATTTCAGCTCGGTCCATCAACTTTTCTTCTTCTGTCATGTCAGCCGCCGACCACCGCCCTCTCAATCAAGGGCTCCCCTGTCTGTGACTCTTCCTCCTCTAACCTCTGTGCCTCCATTTACACTTGCCCATCTGTGGTTTCACTGGGTTTGCCACTTTTCCCTCCCACAAACACCTGTTGTGTGTACTCTCCGGCTAATTTTGACAGTAAAGGTGAACTTGATCTCCGAGCTCTCAAATGTTCTGGGTTTGCTTCGATTGTTTCACTTCAGGATTCACCAACCGACCCCTCAAAATGGGAGTTTGGGGTGGCTGTGGAGTACAGAAATGGAGCATTCGATGATTTTAACCTAGATAATAAGTGTAACACTTGCGAGAACAGTGGTGGTGCATGTGGTTTTGGTCCTAAAGATTCATTTCTGTGCTTGTGCAACAATGGAGTCAATACTACTACTGATTGCAATGGCTATACCCTGGAGCAGGGACTTGCTTGGAGTTCCTCTTATCTATTCTCCTGTAAGCTTTCCCTTTTTTTATAAATATAAGATTAAGGTTAATTTCTTGATTAGAGACATGTCTTAGTTGAATATTAATAGATGTTTAGTCTCTAATTATTCATCCACGTTTGCAGGGAATACGTGGTTAGGTCTTCTGGGAGTCCTCGTCTTCATTGAAAGGGCTTGTTGATACAGAGGCTTTCTCTCGTCTCTTTTTCGGTGGTTCCTTTCTAATGAAGGAAAAGCTTTTTTTTTTTTTTTTGGTAGAAAAGGTTGTGAAGTGTGGTCCAAGTACTATGTCATACTTGGTCATTGGCTAAGAAAGAAAACAGGGAATAAAGTTTCTAATTCATTGGCATCTAATTCTTCTTATAATGGAGAATATGTTTGTAGATCAGGATGTTAAAATACGGATTACGAATTATATTATTATTATCGGTAATTTTAATAATTAGAGATGAGATATAAAAATTTTAGATTGTATTACTGTTATGAATAATTTTAATAATTATAAATGATATAATTACAATTATAAATTGCCAAAATAGTTTAAACTTAATTGAATTTAAAATCATTTTGTAGGAGGAAGATCCAAAATGGATTGCTATAAATGATACAATATGACAATTTTTTTAATTTCATAAGTACCAATTATATGCTTTTGACAGTGCGATGTGTTTTCAATTTTAGGTCATACCATTCCCAATAAGATTGCGTACTAATGAATGTTTAGTCTCTAATGTGATAGTTAGATCATGAGTTCTTTAGATATCGAACATTGCAATATGACTGGAGTTTCATTGGTAGGCTTTTGCGTGTGGGAGAAACTGTAAATGAAAGTAGAAGTGAAGTTTCAGTGTCTTCAATGGCGTTTTGTCAATTATGGTCAATGGGATTTTGTAACATAAAAGAAGTTGGAAGGTTCTCAAGAGAACACATGGAATGGGTGCTGGTCGGAAGTTGAAGTCCGCCGTAGGAGGCGGAGATGGGCTGATAAGTCATTCAAGAACTGGGAACGAGTGGAACAAACCATTTGCAGGCGTTCAGATGCTATAGGAATTCTGTTGGAAAACATGTAAGATCCAATTTCTGTCTTTCTTGTTCAACGAGGATTGCATGTTGATCACTCTTACATGAGTAACTTTCACTTGCGTGTTCTTTTGAGGTCCATGTATTTTCTGTCGGTAATAGTAAATAACTGTGCAAGGTGAAGTTTTGATTACTGAATTTGAGTGATGACAAAGACATTAAAACTCTCACACGGGAGTGTTAGGATATATGTAATATATTTAATTAATTAATTTTGACATTTTTTATTAATTAGACCAATAAGATATTAATTGGACGATGATAGATAACCAATAATCTTTGTTTGACTTGGATTCAAAAGGTTATTTTGAATAATGTTCTAGATGTTATGGAATCCTATCTTGAATAGATGTGTATCTTGAAAAGAGGTATGGTAAATTTTTGGGATAATGTAGAACTTTATTTTAAATTGGAGTTGCATTCGTAACATACTTTATTGGTTCATCAACCGAGACAAGTGGCTTCGATGTTGAAGTTTCTGCAAAGAAGAAGAGCATTTTGCGTGGGAGTCTTACAATCAATAGGATAACGTTGCTGGAAGTTTTGGATGTGAGTGTGAAAACCTTTGTGTCTATGACTTGGAATAACTCACGATTGGGTCTTTTGATTTTTTTGGAGTGACTCACGGCTCTATATTGATCGTGTGGAGATTGTTCACGCTGGATTGTCATCCTTGTGGAGTGGCTCACAGTTGGACTAATTGCGTGTGAACAACTTTCAGATTTATTTCAGTGGAGCTAAACCTTTCGGAAAGTTGTTATTCTCTTTTATCTCAAGTGTATTATTGTTTTGTTCTTAGTTGATTGCTCACTTGAGTTATTTGTTTATTGCTCTTTTGTTAAAAGATTGATTGAGAAAATCTTCTATTGAGGTTAACACGAGTCGGTCGTGTTATTGGGTGTGAAATTCTTTCACGGGAAGAGAGGTTGAGAGATAGTATTAAGGGTTGAGTGGTGTCGGCTTAGTAAAACTTTGGGTAAATCTATTGTACTTCGGTAAAAGTATTAAGCTAGGTGAGGGCTCCGCATATGTAGGTAAGATGTGCCGAACTGCGTTACCAAATTTTTGGTACTTTTTATTATTTCGTTTTTATTGCTTTTGTTTTCGTTTGTGCTAGAGACGTCCACGGTAAAATTGGAAAGTTTACGAAACTACTACCCCCTTTAGTTTTTCAATTGGTATCAAAAAAAGGTCACCGTTTCAGAACTTGGTAGCAAGTTGGAGCGGATCCAGGTTTCGCAATTATGGCCATAAGAGAAGGAACATCAATTATCAGGCTACCGCTGTTGGACGGTTTCAATTATCCTGCATGGAAATCACGGATAAGAGTCTTTATTCAAGCATAGGGAACAAAAGCATAGAACTCGGGGTTACATGGCTGGACACATCCGATGATTATTGACGATAAGGGAGAAACAGTTCTAAAAGATCCATCTAAATGGATAAGAGTCAAAGAAGAAAGATCACTTGGAAACTCACAAGCTTACATGCAATTTTTAGTGTTGTTGATTAAGGACGCTTCTCAATGATATCAGTCTGTGAATCTGCTAAAGAAGCTAGGGATACTTTGTAGACTATTCATGAAGGGTCCAAATCTGTGATAACTTCAAAACTACAAATGTTAGCTGTAAGGTTTGAAGAACTGAAGATGGGTGAAAATAAGACTATTGAAGATTTTCATGAAAGATTGCGAGATATAGCAAATCAGGCATATCAACTCGGGAAGAAATATTCTAATCTAAAACTAGTCAAGAAGATGTTGAGATCATTACTTCTGAGATTTGTTCTGAAAATTGCAGGAATAGAGGAAACCTACAACATTAATGACCTGTCATTGGAGAAGGTAATTAGAATTCTTACAAATTTTGAAATGAATCTTTTAAGGGGCAACAAGAACGAAGCAAAGGCTTGGTACTGTAGGTTGAAACTGGAAAAGGTATGAATGATGTATTAGATGAATCCGACAAGAATGAGGATATGAAGCTATTGACACGAGAGTTCAGTAAGTGGCTGAAGAGAGTGAAAAAGGATAGACCCGAGTTTAGGCAAAACGACAGGAGTTCATCGAACAACAACTTCAAACAACAAGCCAAAACTCAAAAGGGAGAAAGAAATGTAAAGAGAATTCAATGCCATGAGTGTCAAGGCTTTAGACATGTTCAAGCGGAGTATGCCATCATCTTGAAGAAGAGAAAAGGAAAATCCTATACGAGCACTTGGAGTGATAACAAATCCGGAAGTGAAGAAGAAGCTGTGAATGGTGCTGCATTAGTTACTTTGTACAGCAAAAGTCCAGTTACTTATTTAACAATAATCGAGAAGGAAGTAACTGAAGACGAAAAAGTATGTAAATCGGGAAATTTCGGGAAAAATGCAAACGATTCAGTTCAAAGATCAATCTCATATTATGACAGTAATGACAGTATTTCAGATGATAAAAAGGAAGGTATTTATGAAGCCTATGAAACATGTAAGAAAAATGAGAAGTTGAAGGAGGAAAACACTTCCATGAAGAACATTATTTAAGATCTAGAGAAGAAGTTATTGTCTATATTAGATGAGCTTGGTGAAGCTAGAATGAAATTAGTAAGTACCGAAAGGGATTGAGAATGTTGAATGGAGGCACAGAAAAACTAGAAAAATTAATGGAAATTAGTAAGATTAAAGGAGATCTTCAAGGCATTGGCTATGAGGGTGAGTGCTCTAAAGTGGATGAGGAGAAAAATGATATGTCTAGATCTATCCAAGAAGAAGAAACATTGAGAAAGAATTGAAGATTTGTACCCACGTGTTATTTTTGCAGAGTTGTCGGACACATAAGCCCGAGATGTTACAAATGATATTTTAAAGAGGTCAAAACCAAAAATCTAGACACTCTCTGTAACATCCCACCCCTGACAGGAAGGGTAAAATAGTAATTTAGCAAATGATGAGAGTGATTGGGATTAATTAGAATTGTTCGTGCATACTGGTATTTGCAAACAGTGAATTTGTGCACATGAAAT
>JAOTBA010000205.1:2163023-2176800 GCA_025629845.1 Erythroxylum squamatum | reverse complement strand
ACAGCAAGTGCCCCTTCAGGGTTTTCAGCACAAGGCTTATGTCTCAGGACGTTGGGCTCCGGACTCGGGGTCCAACAAATAACTTTTCGATAAACTCAACTCCTTCCAAGACAGATCTGAAAGTTGTTCACCAATTAAATTGCTGTAGCTAGATAATGGGATTTTTCTGCATTACTTTCATCCATGAATTATCAAGGGCGGCCAACATATACAGCAGAAGATTGACGTTGAAAAATTGAAGAGCAATGTTCAGAGCAACCAGAAAAACATCAATGATAACAACCCTAAGATAAAAACACAGCATCCACTCAAGATGATCTTTTCTTTTTGCAACCAATAACAGTAACTCATGATAGAGTGCAACACTCTCGCAGAAAATCTTGGGTTACACAAGAAACTCAATAGAAACCCAGGTCACACAAACGTTGCTGCACCAACACCAAAAGCACTAAAGATTGTCGTCAATTATCACAACAAAGACCTCACGGCAAAGACTCAAAAATCATACAAAAACCCTTAGCCACACATCTGAAAATTCCAGCAGTAAACTTTAACTCTCACTCACATAATACACCACACTTCTTGTCAAGATATACATTAATTAAGGATAGGACTCTATCACATCTAGAAGATTATCACCAATAGTTTTTGAATCCAAGTCATTATCCAATTAATATCTTACATGTTCAATTAATAAATAAGTTGACAAAACTAAATAAAAAGATGTATACTATATATCCTAACAGGAACCTATTATTTGGTGTTAAAATGAAATAAATATAGGGTGTACTTGATTTGTGATTGATGGTTAATGTGCTATTGTGTTTTATAAAATTGAAAATTATACATTATGTATTTCTTAATAGATAATTTAGAGGAAGAGGAACTTTAAATGTGTAACCTTGTGAACTTTCTTGCATATAAAATAGTGGAGGTGTGATTGGAGTTCGCTTTGATCTCGGAAACTGCTTTGAAAGCTGAGATGGAATTGCAATCAGGTATTCAACATTTCCTTCATTTTTAACCCTTTCATGAACGATCCGGGACAAGTAATAAGGTCTATGCTACGTGTTACACTTTCTTACATATAAAATAGTAGAGGTGTGCCTTTTTATTTATTTATAATGATTTTTCTTAATTATTATGCATTAGCTTGATTTGTCTATTTTCAAAGTAGTTTTAATACATTAGAGATGTAGAGGGAGTATAAGTTGCAAGCTAGTCTAGTAGATTTTAGAGACATTTGGCATTTATTTATGAGATCTCTAGGTGAGCATACTATAGGTGAGAATACTAGCGATCCCCCTGATATAGGTCCTGAGATGCCCCCACAAGGGGTAGTGTCGCCAACACCACTTACTTTTCTTAGGAACAATAATCATATGACCATGGAGCTGTTAGCTTCGCAGGAGGAAGAGATTATTCCTGAGACGATCATGGAAGAAACTATTGCAGGGTTTCTTGTTCAAGAAGACGTAAATAGCATGTAAGGATAAGTTGTGCGTCAATTATGATACTTTCCAATTATTTCTTTTTTTATTATTTTAATTAATATTAGATTACAACATTTGGAATTGCCGCGGAGCAGGAAAGAAAGAGTTCCAGCTGCAACAAAGGATGTTGTGTGCTTTCATCAACCAACTCTTTTCTTTGTTTTGGAAACTCATGTTTCTGAGCAGCGAGCAGATGTTATGTTTAAAGCTTTGGGGTTTGATTCTGTTTTTAGAGTTGATACAGTTGGCTTTACAGGTGGCATTTGGGCTCTATGGAATTCTACCATCATTAAGGTCTTTATTCTCTATGTGCACTGCCAGTGCCTCACTTTGCTAGTTGATGGGTGGGCATTTGGTATATTATGTGGTCTACGCTAGTCCTGTTGAAAGTATCAAAGATGACCTTTGGAAGCATCTACTTGAAGTTGGCACTTCTATCTCTCTTCCTTGGCTAGTTCTTGGAGACTTCAATGACTATCTGTAGCCGAGTGAGAAGAGGGGTGGTGTGTTTCAGTACCATAAAGCGGCTCGATTCCAAGCTTGAGTGGACTCTTGTGCACTTCTTGATCTCGGGTTTAAGGGCTAGCCTTTTTCTTATGCCAGGAAGTGTCATGGAGTTTTTACTACTCACGTAAGGCTTGATCGAGCCTTTTCTAATGATGCTTGGGGGATTCTATTTCCTAAAGCTTCAGATATTCATCTCCTCAGGACAATCTCAAACCACAACCCAATTCTTGTTAAGCTGTATAACCTTGTTCCTGACCTAAGTAGAAGATCGTTTCATTTTCAAGCGGCTTGACTCTCGCATGCTGACTATCCTCAAGTTGTTAGGGATGCTTGGAGTTTGTTTCAGGACTCTGTGGTTGACGCTATTGATTCGGTTGTTACTGCTTCCAAGAAATTTAATTCCAACGTCTTTGGAAACATTTTTCATAGGAAACATCAGTTACTAGCCAAGATGAAGGGCATTCAAGACTATCTCAGTAGACATCACTCTCAATTTCTCATTGATTTGGAGCAAACCTTGAACATGGAATATCGAACAGTTTTGAATTAGGAGGAAATGCTTTGGTTCCAAAAATCACGAGTTCAATGGCTTCAAGTTGGGGACCGAGCTACTAAGTTTTTACATGCCACGACTCTCACACGTAGGAAGCGTAATCGCATCGAAAGGCTTCGTCTTCGAACTGGGGAGTGGTCTTCTGATCTAAATACCATAAAGGGGGAAGTCCTTTTGTTCTTTAATGATATTTTTTTGCTTTGTAGAGGAGGTCGATTTAAATAAGAACATGGCTCATAGTTCTACCATTTCTCAGTTTTATCGAGACATGCTAATGCTACCTATCTCTGATGAGGAGGTCCATGCTGCTGCTAAGAGTATGAAACCTTATGAGAGTCCTGGGCCTGATAGTCTTCAGCCAATCTTTTACCAATCCTTTTACCTATCTCTAACTGTTCTTATCCCTAAGGAAGAAAATCCCACTGCAGTCCACCAGTTCAGACCTATTAGCCTCTGTAATGTCATTTATAAAATCCTTACAAAAGTGATTGTTAACAAAATTCGTCCTATCCTTGATGATATTATCAATCCGATTTAGGCGAGCTTCATCCCAGGCAGGAAGGCAGCTGATAATATTGTTATTGTCCAGGAATTGCTCCGTTCTTTCCGTCAGCGGGGTTCTTCTGGTGGCATGGCTGTTAAGATAGATCTGGCTAAAGCTTATGATAGAGTGGATTGGTGTTTCTTACGACAAACTTTAATTGATTTTGGCTTTCCGAAGATATATGTGGAGTTTATCATGAATTGTGTTTCAAGTATGTACCCAGGATTTCGAAAAGGGACTTTTGGAACACCAATAAAATGGAAATGAAAGGCAAAAACAGAACTAGTTTAGTTCGATTAGAGCCTTTTAAACCATGCAGGGGGCTTCGGCAAGGTGATTCCCTTTCTCCCTACTTGTTTATGTTGTTCATAGAGAAATTATCTTTAGTTATTGAAAACAAGGTACCCACTGGTCATTGGCAACCTGTTCCTGTTACTACCTCTAGCCTTATGATTTCTCACTTACTATTTGTCGATGATGTTATTCTTATTGCTGAAGCGTCTCTTAGTCATGCGCGGGCTATGAGAATTTCCTTGGGTGATTTTTGTCGTGCGTCGGTTTTGGTTGTTAATAACTCTAAATCCAAGAGTTATGTCTCGCCCTATGTCAATAGACGTAGCCTATATAGAATTAAAGTTGCTCTCGACATACCTTTGTCTCAGAACCTTGGCGTTTATTTGGATGCGCCGCTCGTTACTAGTCGTGTGGAGAAGCAAGAATTTAGGGGTATTATTGATAAAATTCGATCCAAATTATCTGGTTAGAAATCCAAGCTTTTAAACCGGGCAGGACGTGCTACTTTGGTCCATAACACGATCTCAACTATCTCTCTTTACGCTATGCAATTGACTTGGCTTCCAAGATCTATTTGTGATGAAGTGGACAAGCTGGCTAGAGGCTTCCTATGGGGTCATAAGGAAAATCAACGAGGGGTTCACTTGCTTGATTGGGATACCGTCACCACTCCAAAAAAATATGGTGGTTTAGGAATTCGTCAAACTAGAGATAATAATATTGCTTTAATCGGCAAGCTAAGCTGGGACCTTATTCGGGGTGTTGATAGGCTTTGGACTCAGGTCCTTAAGGCCAAGTATCTTAGTGATGGTGATCTCTCTTCTCACATTCACTAAGATCTCTCTTCTCACATTCCCCCTAAGTCTGCATTTGGTTGTTGGAATGGTATCATGAAAGGTTATTCTTATCTCCAGAGTGGGTATAAGTGGCGTGTAGGAAACGGGGCTAATATTTCTGTTTAGGATGACTTCTGGTGTATGGAGGATAGACTTTCCTTATATATTCCTCAAATTCCTGAGCATATTTGTGATCTAAGGGTGAGTAACCTCATCTCTCCATTAGGGGCTTGGAATCTAGATATTCTTAATGGCGTTGTATCCCCGGATATTATTGCAAATATCCTTGTTGTTCCTTTGCCTATTGCTTATACTGCTCAAGATAAACTTATATGGTCTCGTAATCCGATTAACATTTATACAACTCGTTCGGGTTATGATTTCATCACTTCTGTCCCTTCCATCGGGGGGAAGTTTGGTTGGAATTGGATTTGGAAGTTGGAAGTGGCTCAAAAACACAAGTTTTTCTTATGGCTTACAGCTTGGGATAGCCTTCTCACTAATGCTAATCGGCAAGTCCGTGGGTTATGTGAGTCTCCAATTTGTTGTCGTTGTGGTTCTGTTATTGAGACAACTTTGCATGCTTTGCGGGACTGTGGTCATTCCAAACCGCTTTGGTTGCACTTCATATTGTCTTTTAATGACCAGAATTTTTTTGACCTTGACTTATTTTCTTGGCTTTCTTTACACTGTTCGCAAGTTAATTATGAGAAGAAAGTTTGGTTATTTATCTGTGTGGCTTGGATTATTTGGAAAACTCTCAATAAAGCTGTTATTGAGCATAATGAGATGTTTGCTCACGGTCAAATTGCTCAAGTTCATTCTCTTTTGGCTGACTATCAGGAAGCTTTTTCTTCTCCTGTCACTGATTTTTCTTCCTTAAGGTTGGTCTCATAGCTCCCACCTCAGAATCAATGGTGAAAACTTAATATAGATGGTAGTTTTCCGGGTAATCCAAGTAATGCTGGTATTAGGGGCTTAATTCGAGACTATGCCGACAGTTGGATTACTGGGTTTTCTTCCTCTACTAGTGTAACCTGTAATATGGCTGCCGAGTTATGGGCTATTCGATCTGGAATTGATTTGATTATTTGCCTTGATTGTGAATATTTAGATATCTAAGTGTGATTCTTTGGAAGTCCTAAGGGTTGTTGCTCACCGTCAAGCCTCGGTTGATTTTCATCCTTGTGCTCTTATTATTTATGATATCTGGTCTTTGCTTGATTGTGGCATTAACTATAAATTTTCTCACTCTTTTCGTGAAGGAAATCAGTGTCCAAACTTTCTTGCTTGCCTAGGTTCTGGTTCCTCGGTGGGTCTTCAGATTTGAAAGAGACTTCCTCCAAGTATTGGTTATTTATTACAGGCACATGCTTATGGAGTTACTTTTTGTCGAGGCTAGTACTCTTTAGTCTTTTCTAATGTACCAAAAAAAAAAAAAAAATTGTTGTGAGAGTCGTGACTTGTACAAGTTCCAGGTCCAATTTGAATTTATAACAATGTTGGAATTCTCTATCCTCCAATACATAAAATCTTCATTCTGTACCAACTTTCATTAAAAAATTGGGACTCACGTGTCGGCTAGCATTAAGAAAACGATCCTGAAAGTCAAAAGAAAGACCAAGCCCTATGTTGACTGCTACAAGCAGCCTCAACCACTCTTTTGAGTGCTTAATGATGCCTCCTTGACAAAATCAATTATTTTCATTAACCCCACTTAATTATGACTAACAACCAATATTTTAAAATTTAGTCTAAAAATTAAAAAAAAAATATTTAGTATGAATCTTGCCGATTCGTCAAATCAATAGAAGTCTAAAAGAACGCAACCTTACCTTAATTAATTTAAAGATTATTGTTAAATAAAAATTATTTAATATTATACTTTCATAAAATATCAGAAAATTAAAATTTAATTAAGAAAGAAAGCTGCGATAAAAATTAACTGGTTTATTATTATTTATGAAATTTTATTTATTTATAAAATTGTGTTAATTAATTTTTAATGATAAAATTATTAACTAATTGGATTAATTTTTTAAATCATTGCTTAAAACCTACGTTGCATATTAATATTATGATTTTTTAAAATCAAAAGCAGACACACATTTCAGCTTTGTGTAGTGGATTTCCTTGTCCGAATCCCTACAGATTTGAGAAAATGACCTTTTCTTTTTGTCATAAATGGTTCATGAATCATGACTTGGAAGTGATCTACACAACATGCATACTACTGTTTCCGACAGGCCACTCGTTTATGATATTTATAATAATATGAATTTGTGAAATTAAATTGAACACATATTTTGCATAACATATATCGAATTGCCAATATTCAATTCTTCTTAACAAAATGATGTCGTTTTGTTTAGAAGAGTTGAGTCTTAAACTGGTCTAAATCTAAGCAACTTACGTCGAAGCTTAATTGAAAATACTTGAGCCCGAGCTTTCACCTCTTTCACCTCACATAACATAATTTTTTTATGATGATAGATTTTTTAATGATTAATTTTTAAGTATATCTTAAATAACTCATTAAATATACATAATATAAATTATTCATTTTTAATAAATATTTAATAAATTAAAGACTCGTAATTAAATAATGAAATTGAATTTAATTCTTATTTTAATGAACATATTATTATACTGAGGCAAAATACGTAGTGATAATAAGAAATTGACTTACTTCAACAAGCAAAAAGGATTTTGTCTTCCTGCTTAAGCCATCATGATAATGTCTGATCATCTTATTTATCTAAGATTAAGATGTAATTAAGTACCTTTCCATGCAACAACATCGATAATGTCGAAAGGCTTGAAGCCGAGGACTAGAAATTGTAAAATTCAAAAACATCTTTTTTAATTTTAAACTGTAATTAAAATAGATAATTATTTTTAAAATCAATTAGTTAAGACATATATCAGTTAATCACTATTTTTATTATATGAAAAAGGGTTGAAGAATAAAATTATATTTATTGCGTGTATTTAATAATTTATTTTAAAATATTAAAATTAGTAATTATAAAATTTATAATTATTTGAAAAATTAGCAAAAATGCTAAATTTTAGAGCAACTAGTTAGGTTAGTTCTTCACAACGTTTTGTAAAATGCAAAGATTATTAAGAAAAAGGCAGTTTATAATTGATATTCTTGTCGCCTCCGTCGCAAAGAGTCTTGTGCGTTAAAGTCGTTGATGTTAGAACCAAAGTATCTACTGCCGGATTCAATGACTAATCTCTTTACTGATTTGTAGGGACCTCATGGGATGGGACAGCTGGCCCAAAGATTTAAGACTGCTCCATACTTAAAGCTAAGAATCGAACCCCTGATCTTTGGTTAAAGATAAATGAGCCCCTTTCACTCAACCACACTCTTTAAATTTCATTTTATATTAATCCACATGAAGCAGACGGTGGAGTTGTTTTGTAATTATAGCAATTATTTATAAAATTCAACTAATAAAGTTACTTCTTTGTGACCTTTATAAAATTCAAAGATTATTAAAAAAACGACTACATATAATTGATATTCTTCTCATATCCATCACGAAGAATCTCGTGCACTAAAGTTGTTGATGTGAGAACCAAGTTCGTTTTATACTAAGCCACATGATGGAGTTGCTTTGTAATTATAGCAATTATTTATATAATTTAAAAATTAGAAATACCAAAATATTACTGATTTTACTCGACAGAGGTTGATTTATTCTTAAATATGTATTTGGTTGGGGAATGAAAAATAACGAGAAAGTAATATAAATTCTTTTTTAATGAGAAAATAAAATTTATGAACTTTTAAATGGTATTAAATAAAAATTAAATATATAATAATTTATGAATTATTTAATAAATTAACACAAATAAAAATATGAGCTTAACACAAATTTTTTATGTGATAAAATCCTTTTTTAACCCTTGAGTTATCTTATAATGGGCACTGCCAAACTTTACTCTAGTGGGAGTAGGCTATTGGGCGCGTTCTTACCTTTAATCATTTGGGTAAAGATTTAAGTTTTGAGTGTGTGTAGATTAATAAAAATTAATAAAATGTTGAAATTAATAAGTTATTGTATTTGGGAATTCCATTTTTCAGATGAATAGGCAAGGAAGCTGCACTTAGATGTTATCTGTCACTCTTACAAGGAGGAATTTTGGGGGAAATTGGTGAGAAAAATGACAGAGGTCTACAGAGTTGATGAAACAGTAGAAATGGATTGGATTAGATTCAAAAAGCAATGATTCAGAAAGAGTCAAGAACTGTCAATCTGTCAAGTTAAAGCCTTTCTTAGAAGATTGCAGATCAAAATAACTTGGAAAATAAAGAAATGGACGTATGGGAGATAAATGACCAGAAACTAGAAGATGATGGTAGATAAATGACCGGAAACTAGATGATGGCGCAACTTTTTTCTTTTCGGCCGTAGATTTTGGGTTGTTGAAACAGTAAAAACTGATTGTAGCACTGGGGGGAAACACTTTGGTTCACAGCCCTTGACAGCTCAAAAAACCTCAAAAGCAAAGAGAGATCCAATTCTGATTTGCCGATTCACTGAAATCTAATCAAATCTCTTTTACCCTTTTGAGACAGCTGCTCCTCCTTCCTCTCCAGCCTGTTTTTTGTACCCACCCACTTGAGAAATCTGTAATCTTTCTTCTCCAGCCTGATTCTTCCATGAAAGGTAACATCTTTTTTCCACTTTTAACTTCTGTTTCTTAATACTCAAAAGTTTCCTTGAGGGTGCTTCCTGTTTTGGATTTGGGTTCTTCGTTTTGAAGGATGCCATCATGCTTTTAGGCATGTCCTTGCTGGGAAAGCAAAAATGATACATGTAATTTTTCTGTAATTTGATCCATGTCTCTTGTCTACTACTAGTGGAATTCTTTGATCACTTGACAATAAGTTGTAGGTACCTTCCGTTGCCAAAAATTCGTGCCTTTTTTCTTTTCCTTCCATTTCAGATCGTGTTTTTTGTTTCTTTTGCTCTACTTCTTTCTGGGAAATTTGGTTTTGCATTAAATTGTCCGTTACTAAGAGCTAAATGCAGCTGTAACTAACAGCAAGTACCGAATAAAATTTGTTTCCTTTTCAGAATTCATTGAAGTTTTGGATCTTTTAGCGAAGGATGTAATCTATAATTTTCTAAGAAACTTGTGAATAGTTACAATTTCTCTTTGTTATAACCGGAAAACTACTGCTTAGTGCTTCTGGTATTCATTTCCCGCAGAATTCGAGAAAGAATGACAGTTAGGCAGTTGTACTAACTTAAATTGAGGTACACATAGGTAATCTGGCTACTAGCTCCCAGATAACAAGTTTCTCATCTCACTTTGTCTCTTCGGACTGCTATATAGGCTAGTAGAGGATATTATTGACATTGATGAAGGTTCACACAGACAAGTGCAACGTTTCGGTGCCTAACTCTGTAAGCTTGTTGTCAAAGCTTTTGCTATCTTTTGTAATTGAGTTTTATCCCTTGATCCTTATTGTATCATCGTATGGATGCAATTAAAAGTTGGGGTCTTTTTGCAGATATGAACTTCACTCGTATCTTCTGGCTTCATCGTTTGTATTATGCTTTCATTTGATGAGTCAGTCAGTTGTATTTGGGATGAAACTGTTTGTTGCAGCTGTAACACTGATGTGGTTGCATACCACTGTAGTGTCTGATTTACAAGGTACAGTGGTTTCACCTAAAATGCAATCTGTACTAGATTTTACTAGACCTCTAACTATTCGGATAATGACACTGTTTGCATAAAATCAGTATTTCTGTGCAGGGGATATAGCATATATTTGGTTTGATGTGACCATTATTGTATATGAATGATACCAATTGAGAAGACCAGAGCATCAAAAATGATGTCTAAAGCTTCTCTGTTAAGATTGTGATTATTCAAGTCTCTTTGTACAATTATGTCTCTGTAAATATAGGCAAGCTTACTTATTCTTCGGTGACAAAGATGCTTAGATTATAGAGAGTGTTTATTTCTCTGTTAACAAAGTCAACTAAGAAATGTTTGTCAGGAATGAACGTTTTATATCTGACAATAAAAGGACCAAACGTCTGAAGCAAAAAATTGGTCAAGAGAAACCATATTTCTCGTTTTCAAACTACAAACATGTGTATAAGAAACGGTACAAACTTTGTGCACGTTCTGTTGTTAGGCAAATGTATTACTTATTGGCTGGCAAATGTCTTATTATCTAGTATTATTGATCCTTCTCATTTCTGCCCCTACTTTTGGTTCTCCATATCAGATATCTGCTTTTGACCATTGACAAAGATGCAGATATCATGATCTTTAAAATCAATCTTCTTCATTAACATATTGGATTAATTACTTCTTTCGATGTAACTAGATTGCAGTTTCATGGTTGACTGATTAGGTGGAAAATGCTCGCATTACTGGTTTCAGGTGATGCACTTTATGCATTGAAGGTTTCAATTAAGGCTCCATCAGATCAATTACGTGACTGGAATCAAAATCAAGTTAATCCCTGCACTTGGTCAAATATCATATGTGACAGTAATAATTTTGTCACTTCTGTGTAAGTTTTTATGCAGTACAATCTCTTTGATTGTGTTAGGACATTTATTTCAGAACCTCAGTATCAACACAATATATTTTCTGGTCTTGCTTATTTGAATTTTACCGAATGTGGGGGTTCGCTGTTTTGCAGAACATTGTCTGGAATGAATTGTTCAGGCACATTGTCCCCAGGGATAGGTGTCCTAAAGACTCTTACTACATTGTAAGTATGGAATTGTTTGCTAAAATGAGATTATGTGTTGATGCATTTTGTTTTGTCAGTGGCTGCTATCTCTTTCATGATATATTATCTCATCGTTGTGAACTTTTATAGCATTGAAAACATGCAAACCATAAATCATGTTCCTTAGTTGTTAATCACAACACAAGCTCAAGTAAGTTTAAATTCGAGATAGTGTCAAAATAACAATTGTTCCATTTATAAGAACCCAAATTCTTCGTTATACTAGCTTTATTCTGTGGTGTATCATAAGCTTCATCAACTTCTATTGTGTTGTTCGCTAACAGAACCAAACAATTTAAGTTGGTTTGCCTGACAAGATATTTAGAAATGCTTTTATGAAGGTCCCTGTTTATTGGAGAATCTACAAACTGTCCGAAGTTTCTTGTGAAGACAAGGGCAAACAGAAAGATCATATGAGAACCTTTCAGTCATAAGGGCAAACAGAAAGATCATATGAGAACCTTTCAGTCATATAGGAAAGTTATTCCTAGATCACTTCTAGTTTGATAAGAAAATGTTGATTGGGAGAGATGCAAATTCTATGTTCAACTTTCTGCAATGACACTTTGATATTTTGTGAATTTGGGCCTGTATTTGAGTTCAATGGCAGTCTATGCTATTGTAGCTTATGTTTAAATGTGGAGTTCAGGGACATACCTTTACATGGGAATTCGACTCTTGTCAATTAAAAGTAGGCAATCCAGTTCCCTTGATTACAAAACTGATCTATGTTAAGTTCATCATTGCAGAACATTGAAAGGAAATGGCATAACCGGTGATATAGCAAGAGAATTTGTAAATTTGTCAAGTTTAACAAGCTTAGATTTGGAAAACAATCATTTAGTTGGAGAAATACCATCTTCACTTGGTGATCTGAAAAAGCAACAATTTTTGTAAGTTACATCCCATCTAAATCACATGCTGTCCTTTTTCTTTGCAATATATATTACATCTCTGCATATTTCATAAGTAGATTTAGAAGTTATTTTCTTATTTGAGCAGGACACTAAGTCAAAACAATCTCACTGGAGGTATCCCTAAATCACTATCTGGTCTCAATGGCTTGATCAATATGTAAGTGATGATATGCTTTATGATCTCCATAAATATGGAAGGTATAATTTGCATAAGCAATTGAATGATTGAAATATTCCAAAGTTTTTATTTGTTCGAGTATGAAAATAAGATGCTAATATAATCCAAGTAATAAATCCCCAAGTTTCTTTTGCATCTCGACAGCGGTATGACTCCATACTTCATTAGTCAATAGTACTTTTAAAAGAATACCTGTCGTTAAAAAGATAAACCCTATTCTCAGACTTTTTCATGTCTTTCTTTATATTTTTCAGTCTGCTTGATTCGAATAACTTGAGTGGTCAAATTCCAGAGCGTTTGTTCCAAACTCCAAAATACAAGTATGAACAACGTTGTTTGATTCTAGTTGAACTATTAATTGTGGAAGAATACGTCACAGGATGTTGCATGCTGTTTATTTATATGCCTCTGCTTATTTGCTTTCTCTCCCTCTCGCAGATATTTCACATAATTTGTTCTGCAATTTCTTGTTTCAGTTTGACAGGAAACCACTTAAACTGTGGGGTGAATCTTCCCCACCATTGTGAATCTGATAGCAATGATTCAGGTAATTTGATTAGCTAGCTATTCCATCACTACGACACTATTACAGTCCGTTATCATTGCTACAAAATTTCTTAATTTTTTTTCCCTCGAGAAGTTAATGGCTGATTTTTAGTATTTTCCTTCCCCGGCAGGTACTTCTAATAAGTGAAAGATTGGGATTATAGTTGGAATTGTTGGTGGACTAGCAATTATTTTTCTCATTGGAAGTTTGCTGTTTTTCCTTTGCAAGGGCAGACACAAAGGCTACAAAGAAGTTTTTGTAGATGTTGCAGGGTTGAGTCACCTTTCAGCATATTTTAGCTAATTGGGTGGTCGTTAGTGGCTGATTATTGCTTCTGAAAACTAGAAAGTTCATGATCAAGTCATAATTTTCTGCGTTTTTATTCATCCTAAGAAATATACTTATGGTTCAAAATTACATAAAAGGTATCTTGTGTTATTGAAAATACTTAAAAAGAAGACATTGGACTTTCTTTCGACTTATTTTAACAAAATTCACTATTAAAGTCAGATCGGAATAGTTATGCAGACTTTGTCACGCACTTAGTATTCTGTCACATAATATAGTGTGTTAGAATAACTAGACCAGAAATCAAAATGTTTTTTTTTTATATTTTCACTACCATAAGATGTTTCTCAGATAATTTTGATAGATAAGGATATTTTTTAAAACAAGTAAAATCACAAGGAATATCCACATCTTTTACCCTTATGTTAGAAATTATTTAGTAGACATTTTAATCATATCCTCTTTTTTTGATAATCTCATTTTTATGGAATTTGCATGAAAAATGAAAATTTTCCTGCCTTATATACATGCAATTATTGGAAATTCTTAGGAGCTTATCTGGCTTGGCCAACTTTTACTATAACTGTCAAGAATGTAAGCTTGATGTTATATTGCCACGGTAAATTATTCTATGGTGTTGTTTGATAACAATTTTGATAATTGTGTTGTATCTCATGTGTTGGGACCCGATCACGAAACCGGACCCCAACCGGAAAACGAACGGGAAACGGATACGAATAACGAAACGAATTCAAATTGGAGAAAACGAATTCGAAAGCGAATCGAATAACTAAAGCAAACGAATCGAAGCAAATCAGTCGGCAAGCGAAAACAAAGTA
>JAOTBA010000205.1:2103347-2137446 GCA_025629845.1 Erythroxylum squamatum | reverse complement strand
TCCATATAAAAGATTTCGTTAGATATATTTTCATTTATGTTTCATATGATTTAAAATTATATAATAATTAATATATTGCGCTTTGCATATTATTTAATATATGTTAAATATTAATATTTATATGTATAAATAATTTTTATTACAAAATAAAATATAGTTAAAATTAAAAGTACTTTTTATTTTATGTTACCAAACAGTCTACTGTATGAAGCTTTTTCAAAAAAAGCTCTTTTTTAAATGACAGTCAATCAATCAACTAGCTTCTTTAAAACGTTCTTCTCGTAAAAGGTCTATAGAAAAAGTTTTACTAACAAAAGCTCTACTAGTATAAGCCTAACTAATCAGAGGCTAAGTGATGGATTTGATCCACTGAATATCGTTCCAATACTAATACCAGATTCAGTTGTAATATGGTATTATACGGTAAATACATAGATTATTTTGAGTAATTTTTAAATTTATAAAATATTTTCTGATTTTTTAAATTACAAAATAATATTTTAATATATTATATTATATAATTTATAATTTCACGTCATCTGTCTTAAAAAATTATAGTAATAAAAATTTAAAATAACATTAATTAATTAATTTTATTAATATTATTTTCACATATTTGTAAAATTATATGTTTAATTTAATAAAAATTAACTTAAATTCTTATAGACGATAAAAACTTTGTTTTTCTTAATTATCGTAATACAGTTTCTGATTCTTACTTTAAAAGGTATTTTTCTTCCTCTTGTCAAGAGTTTAACAAGTAAAAAAAGCACAAGACATCATTTTTGTTGTGAAAATCAACTGGATTAGAGCAGGTTCGCAGCTGAATAGGACTGAAAAAATAGTAATGAACACATGAATTTTACGTAGAAAACTCTCAAATTAGGATAAAAATCACGGGCAAGGATAGAAGACTTTTACTGCTGCAAAAACTGGAGAATTATAAGAAAAAACTAGACCCAAAAATAAACAAAATATTTTTGTCTCTCTTTCCCTTTCTTTTTTGCCTCACCTCACTGCATCTCTTGTATTGCTTACTACTTCTCTTCATGCTACTCCTACCTATAAAAAGGCAGGAGTAGAATTCGGTGCCTACTAGCCAACAATTGTTGATAGCCACAATTGTTCAACAATTGTTGACAATTCTCTCACTTAAAGATTTGATTGAGAGTCAATTAGATCTTCACACTATTCTTTCTAACTTGCCGCTTCATGTTGCTTACGTCTCTGTCAGGCCACACAAGAATCGACACCACATAACCTTGTTACCATTGATTGCTTTTGTCATAAAATCTGTCAGGTTATCCATTGTATGAATTTTCGGCATGTCCATCGTTCCTTCTTCTACTTTCTCACGAACGAAGTGATATTGAATTCGAATGTGCTTTGTCTTTCAATGAAATGCTGGATTCTTTACAAAATGCAAAGCACTCTGACTATCACAATACAGAGTAATATCCTCTTGTTTATTCCCAAGTTTTTCCAACAACATCTTCAGCCACACTGTTTATTTACTAGCTTGTGTAGCTGATACATATTTAGCTTCTTTTGTTGACGTAGCCACAACTGACTGCAGTTTTGAAATCTAGCTCACAGCTCCTTTAGCTAGTGTAAACACATATTCAATGGTGGATTTGCTTTTATCAAGATCACCTGCATAATCAGCATCAACATATCCTTTAACAGTAAAATCTGATCCTCCATAACATAATGCAACATCTGAGATTTCTTTGATATATCTGAGAATCCTCTTAATAGTATTCTAATGCTCTCGACCAGGATTACCTATGTATCTACTAACTACTCCTACTGCATGTGCAATGTCTAGTCTTGTACAAATCATAACAAACATTAGGCTCCCTACTATTGATTCATACGGTACTCGAGACATCTCCATCCTCTCTTCTTCATTGCTAGGACTTATACTTAAGGATAACTTGAAATTAACAGGAAGAGGGGTATAAATTAAATGACTTATAATCTTGCATGTTGAATCGCCGCAAGATCTTCTTCAAATAATTCTTCTGAGAAAGCCAAATCTTCCTATTATTTCTTTCTTGTTGAATTTGCATCCCTAGAATCATGTTTGTTGATCCCAAGTCCTTCATTTCAAATTCCCTAGCTAACTGTGCCTTCAATTCTTTGATACGATCATTATTGGGGTCTGCTACCAACATGTCATCCACATACAACTGCAAGACTATAAAATTATCTTTCTCAAACCTCTTGAAATATGCACAAGGGTCTGCATTCAGTCTGCTATATCCAAGGCTCATGATGAAGGAATCAAATCTCTTATACCAACATCTCGGGGCCTGCTTTAAACTATACAGAGATTTTTTAACCTGCAAATTAAGTTCTCTTTCCCTTTTTCTTCAATACCTTCTAGCTGAAGCATATAAATTTCTTCTTCAAAATCTCCATGAAGAATGCAATTTTTACATCTAATTGCTCAAGATGTAAGTCAAATGTAGCACATATCGCCAGGACTACTCAAACCGTGGTGAGCCGAACCACAAGAGAAAATATTTCAGTGAAGTCAATTCCTTCTTTCTGAGCATATCCTTTTACCACCAATCTAGCACAATATCGCTCTATTTCATCATCACCATTCCGCTTGATCTTGTAAACACATTTATTGCCAATAGGCTTTCTTCCTTGCGGTAATGATACCATCTCTCATGTTTTATTCTTATGCAAAACTTCAATTTCTTCCTGCATTGCTATTATCCACTGAGCTGCATATGAATTATTCATTGCTTCTTGAAGAGTTGATGGCTCTCCGCCCTCAGTTAAAAGACAGTATGCAATATTGCTCTCCATAATATAATCTGAGTGCCAGCTTGGTGCTCTTCTTGTGCAATTTGTTCCCTGAGTATCTGAAACATCAGATTCGACTGGTTTTTGCTCCTCATGCTTTGGTGTAGCTTCAAGAAAATCATTTTGATCAAATTCCCTTTCCACTTGTACTATTATAGTTTCTAAATTCACTTTTGAAGTGCTAATGTCTTTTGTTTGCTCTTGATCATTATCTTCCAAGAAAATAACTTCTCTGCTGATAACAATCTTGTGGACAGTGAGATCCCACAGACGATACCCTTTACTCCTTCAGCATATCCCAAGAAAATACATCTTCTCAATTTTGGATCCAACTTTGTAGTTTCTTGGGCATTAAACATCACATAGGCAGGACTTTCAAATATATGTAGGTTGGAATAATCCACTAGTTTACCAGTCCACATCTCCATCAGTGTCTTCAACTCAATTGCAGTTGATGGAGTTCGATTCACCACATAACAGGCGTTATTGACTGCTTCTGCCCAAAATTTCTTATCTAAGCTTGTAGTTCTCAACATTGCTCTTGTTCTTTCCAACAGAGTTCTATTTATCCACTCTATTACTCCATTTTGTCGAGGAGTGTATGCCGTCGTGAAATACCTTTTGATGTCTTCTTGCTTGCAGAATTCATCAGATTCTTTACCAGTATATTTGCCTCCATTATCTGAGCGCAACTTGAATTTCTTACCATATTCGAGTTCTACCAGCGCTTTATAAAATTTGAAAGTTGGATATACATTTGTCTTCCTCTTTATAGAAAACACCTAACATCTCCTTGAATAATCATCAATGAATGATACAAAAAATTTTGATCCTTCTAGGGATGTAACTGGTGCTTGCCATACATCAGAGTGAATAAATTTTAGAATTTCTTTGCTTTTGAACTTTGATATGTTGAACTTCAATTGATGTTGCTTACTCATAATGCAATACTCACAGAAGGGTAATGATACCTTTATGAGACCTAGAAGTAGATTCTTCTCTGCAAGTATCTTCAGTCCTTGTTTTGACATATGTCTAAGCTTTTTATGCCACGCCATTGCAGATTTGTAATCTGGACTAGTCATCGCAATGGATGCCTCTCATTCTTACAAAGTTACTCTCTTCAGCATGTACAGATTTGCAAAAATCTTCTTTGCTTTCATAAATACCAGCGCTTCTTTAATCACTTTCATGATCTTGTTTTGAATCTCAAATATGAAACTGAGATCATTTAGATGTCCTACAGACAACAAATTCTTCTTCAGGCCCTCCAAATGTCACACTTTTTCAATAGCCTTAGTTGTTGTATCATATATCTTTAATTTGATGGTGTCGATACCAACGATCTTTAGAGCTTGATCATTACAGCTGTACACAGATCCCCTATAGACAAATTCATACTATAGAATCATTATCTTCGAGAGATCATATGAAAAGTAGTTGCTGAATCGAGAAGTCATACATTAATAAATCTTCTCTTACCTCTAATAGTTGTTTCCGCTTGATAGACCATTGCATCTCTATCATCTAAAGCATTTGCCACATTTTTTTGAGGAATATAATCTTTCTTATTCAGATTCCAACAATCCTTCTTCAGGTGCCCTTTCTTGCCACAATTATAGCACTTGAAATTCTTCTTTTCCCCTAGATTTTGATCTATCATGACTGTGACTCCCACTTGGGTCACGTTCCATTGATCTTCCTCTCGTCACCGCCAAGGCCTCTGCTTGTTGCAAATTTGCCAGCTTATCTTCCTTACTTTTGCGCTGACTCTCTTCTTTCGGAATAACAACTGCAATATTGTCAAAGACTAAAGTATCTGTGTTGTTTGTTAAATTGATGACAAGTTGGTCATACGAATCTGGTAAACTTTGGAGTAGAAGTTCCATACGTTCACTTATCTTTATTGTGTGCCCCAATAATGTGAGTTAGAAAAATATAGTATTTAAAATATTTAAGTGCTCCGTCACTAAAGTGGATTCTGTCATGCATAAAGTGTATAATTTTCTCTTCAGAAAAATTTTGTTATGAAGTGATTTAACCTCGTACAATTTTGTAAGGTGATCTCATATTTCCTTCGAAGTCTTCTTTTCCTCTATGCTAGATAATACTCTATCAGCTAAAGCTAGGTAAAGATTAACTACAATATTCTCATCCGTCTCATTTTACTTTTCATCTATGATTCTGCCTAACTGTTCAATAATGGCCGCCAGACAATTTTCTTTTCTCAAGATAGCCTTTATCTTCAACTTCCACAATTAAAAATTACTCATGTTGAACTTTTCAATCTCAAATTTTGCTACCATTGTTTCTATCACGAACAAAATTTAGCTCCCACTATTTTACATAAATAGTACTCATATGTATGAATAGTATCTGTATGTATGAATAGTTCTGTATATATAAATAGTACTGTGCACGTAAATAGTACTATATTCTAGAATTACAGTAACTGTACAGTTTAATCTTATCTCTTCTTCCTATGTGGGGACTGACAGCAATAATCTTTTGTTGATAGGTACCCGAGAGCTACTTCACAGAGATTGGGAGGTGCAAATTCAGCATGTCCACCATGAAGGAAACCAGTGCGCTGATACTCTGGCTCATCTTGCAGGCTTGGCAGATCTTGGCGTCCATCTCTTACCAGCTCCCCCGTTACCTGTTCTTCATATTCTGCACCAAGATAAGTTAGGCACTTTGTACTGCTGCGCCACACGTTAGACATGTGCTTGTTTTTTTTTTGTTTTCAGTTGTGTTTTATCCTTGTAATCAAAAAAATAAATAAATGCATGAACAATTGTCACCTTTTGTGATTACTGTTCACCAACTTTCACTGTACTCACCCGAACTCCGAACAGATTACATCAAAAAATTTGTCATAATTTTCTCAGCTCGCTCTAATATTTGTAGTGAAAATCGACCAGATTAGAGCAAGTTCGCAGTTAAATATGACTGAAGGAATAATAAACAGACACACAAATTTTACGTAGAAAACTCCTAAATTAGGGTAAAAACTACAAACAAGGATAAATGAATTTTACTACTAAAAAATTGGAGAATTACAAGAAGAAAAATTAGACCCACAAAAATACATAAAATATTTTTGTCTCTCTTCCTTTTTTTTCCCCCTCACCTCACGTCTCTCTCGTTGTTTTGCCCATACTCTCTCTTTGTTCACCTCCAACAGAATGAAAATATGGTTAGCCAAATTGGCCGACCATTCTTTGTTGTCTTATTAGGCATGTTAGGCGCCGAATTGGCCAACCATTATTTGTTGTCTTATTAGGCATGTTAGGCACCGATAAGACAACAAAGAATGGAATTCGGTGCCTAACATGCCTAATAAGACAACAAAGAATGGTTGGCTAAAGATGTGTGCCTAACATGTCAACCAAGTTTGACAGTAATCTGGGCATCGGTATACTTCCATTTATCAACTTGCCAGTGTGATTCCCATTATGATAACAAGAAATACAACTGTTAGAGCAACTGATAAGGCAGATGTGTCTTAAAGAATCTGCAAATAGAATTCGGAAGAGTCAATCTCAGTGTTACCAAACAACAAAAAATGAAAAAGAGAATCAACAACATAAGGCATTAAATTGTATATGCAGCAGAAGTACTACGATCCGTGTTAGACGTTGCTGTATGTGACAAACATTACCTTCATGGAGAAGAACCACATATGGAAATCAACAAGGAAATACTATATACCAAACCTCATAAGATGGATAAACTGATAAACTGATAAAGCGATATGCTTTAACAATTTATAGCGCTCCTGAAGGATATACAAATTCAAAGTTGTAAATAAAGGAGGTCAAGTGTCGTGGCTGTGTACCATCAGAAGCAGCAAAAGAAATCAATATGATATCAAGTGAGATCTCTCAAGAACAAGAAAAGGTAGAGTAATCTCTTTATGTGAAAACGCTCTAAGCAGTAAGCACTCAACAAAAGGAGTCCTGCAAAAACAAAAACCCAAAAACCTCTATTTAGTACCCGAACCAATCATCCCGTACGCTTAACTGAAAAGGAAGAGAACGAAAAGGGTATTCACCTTTTTTGCTTCAAATTCATCGAAACAGCAAAGGAAGGGATATTCAACCTCTGTTGTACCAAGCAGTTAAGAAAACAGAGGGTAACAGCAGAGCACAAACAGAAGCAATAGATCTGGTCGAGGAAAATATTAAAAACCAGAGCTGCAGTGCCGCAATTATACCCAAATGATCAAAACCAACCGCCATAAATCCACACCTCAAAACACAGAAGAAGAAGAAGAAGAACAAAGCTCTAACAGTTAGTTCTCTCGCTTCCTTGGAAAAAATAACAAGTATTGTTACAAGAAGAACAAAGAAGCGTTCATTCCACCAATATTGTCCAAACCACGCTTCAAGCACCCCGGCATGGTGAATTCCACTTGAAGATGTTCCAGACAATACATCACCGTCAATAAGCAAGCATGAGAGCAAAAAACAGATTTTGAGTTCTTTCACTAACATAAGAAGGGACTATACATAAGAAGGGAACGCAACACCAACTCTCTCTCAGACGCAAAACTTGTGTTAACTAGTTTTAACTTCGGTATTAAAAATTACAAACAAAAAGGAAAAGAACCTCTTCTCTAACTCAGTGAGCTCTTTCTTCTTCTTCTATAGCGGCCTTAGCCTCCACCGTCACAGTCAGACCCATCAAGAAGGTAAACGTGGCCGGATTATCCAATCAGAAATTAAAGCCCTAACTTTGAAAACAACATGTGCACTGTTAAGAACGAAGAGAAGGGAAAAGAGGCAAAGCTCCAACAGAGATCTAAACCTATTCCCAACAATGCAATAACTGAGAAGATACACAGATCTGAATGAAATGAAAGTAAGAAAGAGATCTAGGAGTAACCAAGACTAAGACTATGGGACGAAACTTTACCTTGTGATCAAAGTCCGACGCGAGTACGGGAGAGAGGAAGAGGAAAATGCTAAAGTAACTGAAGTAAAGAAAATAACTGAACCTGGGACCGATGGCTGCGGTGGAGAATCAAAATCGTTGAGGGCCGGGGCCACTATCGGAGCTGAGAGAATCAAAATCGTGAGCCGCAAGGCGTCGGCCTCCTCGCGAAAACCACGACCTTTAGTCTTCTTAGGAGCGGAGGAGAAGGAGGATGCTCCACCGGAGATGGCGGACTTGAGCTTGGGAGGATGGGCGGTGCGACGGGAGGCATCGATGTCGTCATCCATCAGCGTCGGCGTCGGCCATAGTGCTGTTATTCTCTAAAAATCTGGTTTCACTTCAAGGGATTTTGAGGATGTGGGTTGCGAAAACAGAGAAACAAGTGTTTTAAATATAACATTTGTTGTAGGAGGTTTGGCGACGTTTTAATTAAAGAAAGTCGCGGAAAGTAATATAAATCTACGACGTTTAATAAAACGTCGAAAAAAGTTTGAACTTTTTGTGACGTTTTTTAAACGTCGCAAAAAGTCTGTACAATTTGTGACGTTTCATTAATGAAACGTCGCAGATTGTATTATTTTCTTGTAGTGTATTAGTAAAATTGATTATGATACTTTTAATTCAATATTTTTATATACCACAGAAACCTGTCTTAATTTTTATGAAACTACTCTTTCTGGAATTTCTTTACCAGAACCTTTGTTTGAATTTCTTCAAACCGAGTCCAAGAAAAAACAAAACAATAGATGTCTGATGCTAGGGATTAAGGCTTGAAAGTTGATAGATGTGACCATGACCATATGTACAATTATTGCAGTTCCTACTCCTAAGGTCTAGGCCGTCATTAAATTTTCGATGATCCCACCAACTCCATCATTTATATTTAAGGTCGTGAATGTGACTGTAACATATATGCTTCAAACAAGTAATAATGTATGACAGTAGTACTAGTGGCAATAATACTCCATGAATATGTTTCTTTTGTTTCCTCCTACCTTCTCCTCTTACTTTATGAATTGACTAGTCCATAATGTTAGTTAGTAATACGTAAACCTTTGAATTGGTGTTCTAAACAAGCAAGCATAGGTATCTTAGCGCTTGTCGTGCTCTTCCTCTTTTTATATGAAACAGTTGGGAAATTGTTATTATGGCAAGTTCTCATTTAAGAAAGAATGTATTCTTAATTTCGCATTCGGTTGTTCTACGAATGAATGGATCGAATCGAATTGGAATATGAATTGATAAATTTAGTTTGTTAACTTTCTGATCATCGTAAAGATTAGCTTAACACATTTTTAACATATAGAACGTTATCTCTTAATTTTAATTGATTATTGGTTAACATCAATCTCATATATAAAATATTGTGAATTTAAGATAAACTTTGGTGAAAACCATCCATAGAATTCCTGAGCTTCTGTAGTCCAACGCGGAGCATGGTAGATGAAATCCAAAATGTCAGATATTTTCTTGTAAAAATATAAAGTTTCAACGTCAATTTCATTATCACTCCTTCTCGAGAAACATTTCTTACCTCTGATGGTACAATCACTTGATTGAGATATCTCAAACTCAGCTTTGTACATGACACAGAATGAGCCGTGACTCATGATCTACGTGAATTGGACCTGTGATGAGATTCGATGCATAGAATCAGAGACTAAAAGGAAGATTTTTGTATATTGTAGAGGTGAAGAAAATTTGGAGACCCTGATCTCACTTTGATTACCAAACTTTGAAAAAACAAGGCCACGATACAAATAGGGTTTATTTTCTGATAAATGAAAAAAAAGTAAGTATTAACCACAAAAATTGATCAGAAGATTACCTTTAGGGTACAAATTACTAACAACCTAAGGTTGTTTTCTACTCATTAATCTGTCATAGAGAATATTATTCGTGTTTCTACATGTTCATTTTTTTTCTTCTGAATTTTCGTGTTTTGTATGATTCAAAGTCAAGTTTTTTGATGTTTTATTACTCTCTTATCATCTAGGTATTGGTGCTTTTTTGAAGATAAAGAGATGATAAATTTCGTTATATTTTAGGTTTAAACTATTTTTTTAAAGTCGAGATATATTTTATTTTTTATGTATTTATTGTAATTTTATTTACATAATGATTTCGTGTGCCAATTTTACTTATTAACTCTTTAACCTGCATCACTCACATCTGCATGTGAATCTACCCAGTGACGGGGCCAGAAATTTAAGATAAGATGGCCCAAATATTTAATTTTTTTAAATTTTGGGAAGCCCAGTGCACCACTAACCTCTAAATAACTCCGTTCTATATATATATATATATATATATTATATTAAAAATAAATTATTTAGCAATCTTGGGAGGTGGGGCCCAGTGCACCACTGGCCCCGTCTACCTCCGTCCCTGGATCTACCAGAAATAGCCTCTCTATTATATAGGGGCAAGGCTGCGTACTATCAGACCTTCCCAAACTCCACTTCATTGCGGAACTTCAGATTGAATGTGATGATAATGATGAAAAAATATTATGCGTAATTACAAGGTTTTGAGTTGACATATTCAAAGAAATGTTACATACAAACACAGCATGTCCTTTTATAACGTTGACTTAGCATTTTGTAAATTACTTTGGAACAAGAAATTTGAAGAATCCATTATTTTTCTATAAAATCAAAGGTTAGGTATAGACTTAAGTAGGTTCTTTGCCGACCTTATTAATTAGGATCTAAGGTACACCAACCTTATCAATGTAAGAGAACAAAGCAAAACAAGGGCTTGGCTTCGACTATCTAGATATACCTTAGGATTATTATTTACTTCATTGCGGTATTATTAGGTTGCTTTTGTCTGAAATCGAGATCACTTAATTGGTTGGTGATGAAGACCGAGAATGTAAGTAAAGATTAATTATACCTCTTAATCATTTTGCAAGCAACATTTCTTTGACTTCTTTAACTAAATTCACCCTTTTTATTTATTTTTTACTCCATAAATGAACATAATCAACATCAAAAAGCCTGGATTTACCAGGTTAATATTACGGTCAATTTCTTGTGAGAAAAGGGAAACAACCCAACTGCTTACGTTAGAAAATATGTGATTTGCGTCTCCTCTCTGCCTTTCTTTCTGTCGTAAGATAATGTTTTTACATAATAGTCAAACAACCCTTAAGTTATCTGCAAGGCTACATACACAATTACCTAGACCAATTGTAATTAGTTATTGCTTTTAGTCCTAATTTTTAATTAATTACTGACTATACTCTATGTAAATATTCATTCTTTAGATTAGATCAACCTGCTCAACACACTTGTATCAAAACTTATCCAAAGTCATAGAGCTTGTGTTCCATATGGGTTTGAAAAATACAGAGAAAATTTAGGCCCTACATGCATTTAATTTGATCTTCTAAAAGTCTTAAGCTTTGGAAGGTCTTTCATTTACGTTCAGTAGAAATGGACATGAGTGAAGGTAATATAATAATGGAGAAGTCAAAAGCCAAATCCGTCCCAAACCTAACACTAGTCGAAGACCTTGGCCTAGACTCAACCCCATTTGGTTGCCATCCCTAGACATATATACCACCGTCGAATTGAACTGTTGATTAGAATGAGAATGAGACCATTTTGAGTATATTCTTAAAGGAAAGCATCAAGAGGAACTAATCAAATTCGATTCTACCCCTTGATTTTTAGTTATTGTTTCATCAAATAACTTTCACAGAATACATAATTTACAAGAGATTACTTACATTTAATATCAATTATTGGAAATACTAAATTTACCAAAAACACAAAAATAGAGGTAAGTCATTGAAATTTATCATAAAATGAGTACTTGAATTTTTAAAATTGAGCATTTATTTTGATTTTTAATGTTCTATTAGTCCTTTTTTTTGTTATATCATATTCTTTAAATTGAGTTTTAATTAATCTTTTTCCAATTTTTGATATATAGATGGGATTCTTTATCTAACTTTATGATATCCAATCATGTTCACTGTTCAAAACTACGTTGTTTTAACCATAGATAGTCTCTAAACTTATGTAAGATTATCTTTAACTCACTTTTTGGTGTCATGCATGATATGTCTCTATAAAGTATTAACTGAATGCTCATAATAAAAGTCAATGAGAAACGATAAAAGTCAAGTGTCAACCCTCGTTTATGTGTTTAAGAAATTGTTATCCGCTGCTTTGGGAAGTGCAATTTGATCCAAGGGGAAGAAATCTTTCATGACCTTTGTGAAAACGTTGGTCAAAATAATAATAAAAAAATGTTAGCTGTCACTCAAAAGCCGCCTAGGGCAAGGTTCTGACTTCTAAAACCCACAACAATTTTGAAAAATATCCATTTAATCCATATTTTTTGTAATAAAAATATCCTAATTCCTTGTTAATTTGTTAAAAAATCACTTACAAAGTCTTAAATCTATATATTTAATAGAGTCAATTTCTAATAATGACATAATTTAAAAATGAAGAAATAACTTATAATCCCTTACAATTCCTTTTCAGGGCTTCATTTGATCTTCACTTGATAATATATACCCTTATAAAATCTTCAATTCAAATAAATGGTAGCAAAGTTCACTATTTTTTTCAATAAAAACTATATTCATAACGTTAAGAAATTATGAATATAACACAGCAATTGTTTAATTATAATTGACATAATGTCTCCCAATTAAATTATATAGCAATAGTGTATTTTAACGAGTTGGTGGAGTAGAGGGACAGAAAGCTAAAAGGTTCTGTGTTCGAATCCTCTACTTACGCTCTCTCGATTGAGCATGTCGTATAGGGCTTGTCTAGTGCGGAGTACCCGGTTGACGTAATTTGCAGGCTATTGTGTTAATTCAAAGGTTTACCTAGTGCGTATCTAAAGAATAGTAGTTGCGGGTTTCTCCGTTTAAAAAAAAGCATTTTAGGATATCTTCAAAAAAAAATTGGAGTTATTAACATTTTAAAATTTAGCATTCATATTTTATATCAATACCTCTCTTCTAGTTAAGAGTAAGACTACATAATACTGAATCTTCCCAAATTTTTTATATTAACAGAATTTTTACTACGTTGTTGTTATTGTTAGTATTTTATACAAATAATTATAATTAAATTAATACATTTATCGCGATATAAATAATATAACATGTTGGATTATTAAATATGTATTTAAAAAAATAAATGTGGCCATTTTGATAAACAAGAAAAAAAAACTATCTCAATACCCACCAATATCTTAGAAAATTAATTAAAAGAAGGAAGATTAGATTAGTTGTGTCTCTATTTTTTTTTGGGTACAGGTCTCTATTACGATTGCTTGCTAGTCATATAATTCCCAACTTTTTGTGTTTCTAACTACTTGGGGTCCCTCTTATCATTGAAGGATCTTTCTACGTCACTTTTTGGACATTGATGCTTTAGTCAACTCTCCCTTTCTCTTGTGTCTTGTAGATAAACAAAAAATTATGAAGACATAATCATATGCAGTATCTTCCATTACAATAAAAAGCAATTTTCAGGTGATCAAGATTGCGATAGACATGGAGTTTGGAGCCACTTGCTCTGGAGTGGTTGGCTAGTTCAGATCAAACGGTTTTGGTCAATCACTTGATCATCTTACTTACCCTGAAAATACTTGTAATTCAATAATGTATAAACATCATGAATGATAATAATGACAGATCAAAAAAAGAAACTTTAACTCCTTTTCATGTGTGAACACCAAGACTTCTCATCATAATCACCTGTGATGAATCAGTAATCGTCTTTTCTTTTCTGGGTTCGCTATGTTTTCTTACTTAGAAAAGAACTTCTGATAATAACATAAACGACGAGGTCAAACTGAGGACCGGTGTTATCTGCTATCAGGTTAAATAGCTTGTGAAGACTTTTCAGGACTAAAACTCGGAAAATTTGTACGCAATTTCTTGGAAATCAAGCAATCTTCATAGTGTATATGTTTCAACCATAACAATGTCAACACGTTTCCAGAGTCCAAACACAAGGAAAAAACTTCTTCGACAAAAGATTATAATATGCATGCAAGTTATGTTTCTGTTTCTCGAACCACCTGGGCTGAGATTCACTGGATATTAATCTATCGTGCAAGATCATTTCAGGAATGTTATGTTGTGATTGAAACAGGAAAAGGATCTTCGTCACCCAAATGAGTCCTTAATCACAAATATTTAGTTGGTGATGAACCCTTGAAAAAAGAGTTGCAGATAGATCACCAATGACACAGATTTGAAAACGTGTAATATACCTACTCCTGGACATGAAAGCTATGTACTAGAATGATAAGCGCAAAGGTTAATGTGAACCGAAGGTTACAGACGACATGAACAGTATATAATCTATTGACTCTAGAGTCTAGAGTATTTCACAAAGAAGTAAGTCCTGGTGCAACTCCGAACTTAGTATGTTTCTTGAAATAAAGGGTGTTCAAGGAGAAGGTGATCAGGCCAAAGGGAAGGAGCATCTCCACCGTAGCTTGAAAGAGTGTAAGAATCGCCGGTGAAATTGATCGGAGAAGGCTGTGTAATGACAGGAGCGCCTGATGGAGGAGATGGGATTGAAGACGGAGGAAGATATGGAGAGTTAGGCGAGGTCTCTCCATGACTGAACACTGTAAAGTCAGGAGCTTGAGCCAGTTGGTGTTTGTTCAATTGTGTTTGGTAGCTGCAAGGGACTTGCAAGTCAGGCAAATGAGAGAAAGGAACATCCATGGCCTCAAGACCCTGAAGAGAGTTGGGTGTTAAATCCATTTGGGTTGAGGTTGTAACTGGGCTATGCTTGACAGAAGCAAGAGAATTCAATAGGTAATAAGTGTCCATGTCACTGAAACTGTTAGTGTTGATGTTGTTTGAGCTTGTTGCCGTGGAAGATGGAGTTTGAGGCTGGAGAAGGTACTGTAAATATTGAAGCCTAGCCATCTGTGCAGCTTCTGCTTGGAGTCTCGCAGCATGTTCTTCCACAGAGTGACTGTCCATAAGCTCCTTTAGGTTAGCCAGAGCTATAAGATGAGGCAAGCTAGAGAAGATGTCAGTTCGAGGACGATGAGTCATAGGATCAAAACCCATCTGTATCAGCTTTTTCTTGAGATGGGTATTCCAAAAGTTCTTAATTTCGTTGTCCGTCCTACCAGGTAGCTGGCTTGCAATCGCCGACCATCTGGTATTGAGAAAAGAAAAGCAAAACGATGAGCATATGATGAAGATCCATGTCGAATCAGAGATTACTATCAGAATCAAGTCAATTACTTGTTGCCAAGAACAGCATGAAGATTAAGAATCGTCTGTTCTTCTTCTGCAGAAAACTTTCCTCTCTTGATATCTGGCCTTAAATAGTTTGTCCATCTCAGTCTGCAACTCTTCCCACATCTGTTAAGACCTGCAAAACAAGTTATTCTAGTTCATCAGAGACAGAGACAAAGTCAAAATCACATAAAAGTCCTCTCAATTTGAACAGACACAGTACCAGCAAGTTTAGGGAGGGCTCTCCAGCTTCCATGACCTTGTTTCTGTATGTATTTGACAAGCTTTTGATCTTCTTCGGGAGTCCAAGGACCTTTCTTAAGTCCACTCTCATCACAACACGGAGACCTTCCCATTCTTGTAGCTATAATATGATTGCTTGCTTGTCTCCTCCTTCAAACTAAGAGATATGTCTGCCTCCTCCCAATCCAACCAGTAACTGGAGGCTTAATATTTATATACAATCTTGTTCTTGGCAGCTTCCCATCTGCTAGCAAAATAGGTGTGCCCTTTTTCTTCTTGAAATGTCAAATTCATCCTCCTTGGAAAATGATTTCCATTTTCTTAGGACTAATTTAATGTCAATGAAGTTATTATTTCCTTAGTGTGCCAACTTAGCCCCCACAAGCCATTTTTAATTACAATCATTTAAGTTCTATTTATTAATTCTAAAAGTCTAATTTAATACTCCATTTTTTAATTAAAAAATATACTTAACACTGCAAACTTTAATTTTCGTCAAATAAACTTTATTTTTATAATTTAAAGACATATTTTATTATAATATGCGAGCAATTTTCAAATGGCCTAGCCATGCAAGTGAAAAATAGGTGGAAGTTGAGTGACAATTGGAAGACGACCAAGGCTTGCTAATTTAATAATTCAAAGAGATTAGGAAGTGGGTTTTTAATTAATTACTGATTAAGCAACACATTAATGGTGGTCAAGGGAAAAGAGGAAGAAGGAACAAAAATAACAATATGTGAGTAATAAATATAAAGAGAAGATGTTAGCATCAAAGAACAGGTGGCACGTCACTGCTGGTCATAGGAACTCATTCCATGCACGCAACAAGCTGCTCGTTTCGTCACCCTGTGCATGGCTTCCCAATAATTTTCATCTTACGTGTTATCAATTTACTTAATCACAAGTATAAAAAAATATCTATTACATTAAAAAAATACGAGCACATACATTATACATATCAATATTTTAAAAAATATATCGGAAGTTAAACCAATAAGACAAGACGTTTAAAAGTTTCATCAATTAGTTTTAGAATGCCATAAAACAGGCTAAAAATAAAAATAAAAAATAAAAAATTTGAAATATAATTGAATAAGATTGTTTTTATATATCGAAAATTTTGAAATTTAATTATAAAAAAATTGTTAAATAAAAATAATTGATTTATTTTGTTTATAATAAATTATTAATTTATAAAAATTAACCGATTAATTAATAATCAGGTGGATTTTAATAAAATTTGTAAAAGTAAATTTAACTGAAAATTTAACGATCAAACTAAAAAGTTAGGTGGCCTAAGGGTTATTGAACTTGTCAAATCGGTATATATATATATATATATATGTATCAATTTTCTTTCCCAATACAAAAAAGAGACAGGAATTTGAGAGGAAAAAAATTATGTATTTATGTGTCTCAAATTATATACATAAAGAATATTTTTTTAATTAATTCCTAATTACATGCTACTCATCATTTAATCTAGATAATAGAATTTACAAATATTAAATTCATCAAAGTCTTAATTACAAATTATGGGTACTCCATAATTATATGTACGGTACAAATACAATTATACAAATTTATAGCATTGACACCACTTATGATCGCAATCATCCTGGGTGGAGGAGTCCTTGGGGTGGTCGAGTTGGTAGAGTGAGAGGTATGGAGTTAAAAGATTTTGTGTTCGAATCCCTCTACTTATGCTCTTTGAATTGAACCTGTTGTATAAGGCTTGTCTAGTACATGTAGAGTACCCGATTGACATGATTTGCAGGGTATATTGCGTCAATTTGAAAATTTATTCAGTACGCATCCAAAAGATAGCAGCTACAGGTTCCTTCGTTTCAAAAAGAAAAAATCACGGGTGGAGGAGCAAATTATTGAATCTTGGTTTGATTATATTCTCTAAAAAGTTTCTTAGATCTTAAATTTATTTTTATATCAATAATATAATAGTTGGATCAAATTATTGTGTATTTCTAAGTGGTTAATTTACTTAATAATTTGCTTAAGTTATAATATTAGTGGATTAATATATATTCTAAAAAAATTTCAACTCGTATCAAGGGATTGAAATAAATGGAAAATACTCACACAAAGTAAATCTAGTTTTTTAATTATAATACAACATTAATAATGATTCAGTAAAAATCTCACTGATACGTGAGATCTAAAGACGTCAAGTAGTATGCAACATTACTCTTAATTAATAGAGAGACTGTTTTCAAAATTTCTATATCATAACATGGGTCTCAAATTGGGATTAATCATGGCTCTTAGGACATAACATCTGTAGTATAAACAAGGTCGGCCTTAGATAAGGGCAAGCAAGACACCTGCCTGATCATCGTAAAAAAATAAAAAGAGACAAAATAAGAATCTTTTTTTTTACTTTGCTTAATGCCGCTTTGGTATGAACTTCAATGTCCATCATCTTTGTCTCGTGTTATGCCACAAACATAATTTTATAAGGTAGTATTTCATATAATCATGCATACACATCATTAGTATCATTTTGCGTATCTTGTTGAAAAGATCATCTTCAGGAAGATATATATGGCAGTTTTGACTCATACCCATTTATTGAACTCTCCGTAATTAAAAAAAGAACGTATCTTTAACAAAGACTAACCTATATACGTACTTGCCACTGTCTATTCAGCATAGCTCACGAGTAAGACTCGGGAAGTTATGTGACGAAAAGAATGTAATTTAACTATGTTTTTGCTTATGTTAGGTTAGATATAACAGGTTTATCTAAACTCGAACCAAACACTTCCCGAAACACAGATTTATGAGAGTATCAGGTCTTAGTCATACACTAACTACATATTTTTATTCTCTGATCAATTCACGTTTGCTTATAATATGGTTTCATACTCTACTAGATGCACTCTTAGAAGCATATTATATGGATGTTATGTACAATCTCTCATAATCAGTGCGATCATACTTCCATTGATATTTCATGAATTCACCTCTTTAGTAAGCAATTGACTCCAAGTATTGCAATTTTGCTAATTGTCAGTAATATTGAATGTTACAAATTTTTACCCAAAAAAAGGAGACGTCTTTATAAGTTTATGAAAAGTTCTAGCTAATTATTTTCAAAATTTATAATTTTTCGGAATAAGCCACCAAATTTGTACGTAGTTTAATTAATTTTTCAATCATTTTTAAGATAATTTTTAAAAATTTTTAATCTTAAAAATTATTGAAAAATTCTTTGTAATTTTTAATTTTTTAGAATTTTTTATTAGACTTCTATTAAAAAAGACAAAAATATATAATATGAATAACGCACATAAATCAATCAAATGCTACTAATATATGGCACTCAATTTTTAAATTAAATTCGAACTAATGAAACATATTCTGAAACTAATAATTAAAAAAATTACAATAAATTATTGTTTGAATTGGGTTTAAAAATTAGGTTTGATCATATATATATATATATATATATATATTAGTAATATTTGATTAGTTTACGAAATATTTCACTGATAACTTTTAACAAAAATCTAAAAAGAATTTTAAAAAATTAAAAACTATAGAAATTTCTTAATAATTTTAAAGCTTATAATTTTTTTTCTAAATTACAGGAAAATCCCAGTTTTTGCTCTAATTTTTTTGAAAGTCCGAACATAATTTGGCCTTATAATATATAGTTAGGTTGTGTGTGGTGTTGAATATTTTACAAGAGTGAGTTCCCTCGTGTGTGCATGATGATATTGCATTCTAACCAACCACATCGCCAATAGGCCACGTTTCGCTCCCCCATTCCCCACTTTTGCCTCTATGTGATTAATGCTAATACCTACTTATAAAAATACAAAATCATATAAATGCAATCAACATTTTATATGTTATGCCACTATCCAATCTCCATTCAATTGGGGAAAAAATCTATACTATTAACATGCGTGTATTAGTGTACTTATTCAGTTCTAAGTTACTATTTATATCAAGTGCATAGTTTTCTAAAATTATAAGGGATTGCAAGTGATATTACTATTGTTAATTATAACTATAATGTATCACATTTAATTCCAATAAAAATCATGGAAGGATGTGACCTCTTTGACCAGTAAGGGAGGTGGTTAGAGGAGAGGTTGGTGCAGCAAACACAGAAATTCGATCACCTTTTCGAGATATACTCATATACAAGACCCTTGATCTTCTTCTTCTTCTTTAACCCCCAAAAGAAGTGTCAATGGCGGCCACTTCTTGGTGCCCTTTTGTCCCTGTTGTATCAGATCAGATAAGTTATTTATCTGCAGAAAATTTTCTGCAGCAGTGAAGAACAATGAACTAAATCTTGAAACTAGCTATTGTGTTAATACAGTTAACAGGACCATAAGTCAAATTTACAAGGTTCAATTCCAAAACTCAGATTATATGCTTTCTTATGTTCCTCAGCAAGAAAACCAAGAAAAGGCCACAAAAATCAACGGAATGTTCTTAAGGAAATCAGGCTCAGGAGTACAAGCATGTCCATGTTATTTGATTTCCTGCATGTTATCAGAAACTTGACTCCACATTTGTATCCATGGTCGTTTGCCCTAATCATTTACGATTTCCATATTACTCGTAATTATAAACTTTGGTATAAAGTTCAATAGGTCCAGGTCACAGGACAAAGTCGATCGGTACGGTCATCATTTACTTACCACATAAGCTAAGTTTTTTCTAACCTTAAAAACACTTGTCAAAGGTTCACATCAATGGCCACAAAGGGTCAAGGCAAACAAGGACGAGAATTGGTTACATTCATAGGTTTTTGTCCTTCGGCATTTTCTCCTTCACTTGCCTCATTTTCCTTTCTGCACAAGTTTTGCCAGTAAGGAACATAAACCAAAGTCAGCTGTCGGTAGCAATAGGTTAAAAGGGAAAGGAACATAAAGCATATGTATATCTATAAGACAAACTTCTCTTAAATTTCGATTAAAAATAACGACGAAACTTATACAAATATGATATCAAATCGACCCAATTTAATTAAATTCAATTTAAAGTAACAATTTGATATAATTATAATAAATTAATAATTTGAGTCAGATTTAATTAGTTTGGTTTGGATTGAAAAGTTAGATCGGATCATCATATAAACAATTTTTAATTAGTATAATTGTGATGTTCATGACGCATGTATTTTATTGTTATTTTTTAACCAAAATCTTAAAAAAAATTCAAAACTTTTAAAATTTAAATTTTTTTAAGAAAGATCTATATCTTTTACTCATTAAAAAAGTAAAGAAAACGTACTAAAAGATCCATGTCCTTTAAGCAAACATACTAAACCACTTGTTCACGAAAGCTAGTTAAAAGATTTCTTCAAATGAAAAGATTAATAAAGTGATCATATTACTTCTTCAACTAGGGTTCCTTGTCGGATGGACCATCCATCCTCCTCATGAAGGTCATTAAACTAAAGGATTTAGAAAGCTAAGTGATGTCACTCACAAAGAAAGCATACAGTCTCTGTAGATTAGAAAAATAATTAAGATGGTTGTAGTTTCAGCTAAACAACTAATTTGCTTGTTCTGTTAAGTTTCCACCCGATACATCTAAACTCGGACTTTCTGTGCTTCTTCCATGCCACGTATTGAGTTTCTTGTCGTTCCATTTCCATGCAGAAAGAAACCCTAGTTATATGTTAAACTGTTTTCGATCTCTTCGAGAAAGAGCAATTAACATCGTCGATATCAGGTCTTGTCAATATCTGTTGCAATCATCATGCTTTAAAACTTTAATCACTTGGAATTTGGTGGCAGGAATCCCACATCCCACGTCAGACAATTATAAGGAAATTTAAGAATTTATCACAGTGTCAAACCTTATTCTCTTGAACTAACTTTTGGGGTTGAGTTAAGTCTTTCTAACATGGTATCAGAGTCAGTTCGTCTCGATGATTTGGGCGGTGCCTGGTTATGTACTTTTGTCCAATATGTCTATCAGATGTCCAGTCCTACTCTGAACTGAGAGGGGTGTGTCAGGAATCTCATATCGGACAACTATGAGAGCATTTAAGAATTTATAATAGTTTACAAACCTTCTCCTCTTGAGCTAGCTTTTGAGGATAAATTAGGTCTTTATAATACTTAAAGTGGATTATAATATAATTATTGTTCAATTTGCCACCATATCCTATCTAGATTTGATGCTCTAACAATCAAAGTATATCTACGTTAGTAAAAGGAAAATCGAACTAAATGTATTATAGACGTGTTTGATTAAAATAAGCTAAGATTGGTTGAAGACTAGTCAGGTTATTTCTCTAACAAATGACAGTGATAGTCCCTCTAAGTATCTATGTAGTTGAATGAGAACCTAATTAATACCGTCTTTGGAGTAGAAAGAGTTCGATGAAGATAGTTCATATATAACATGAACTTTACATAGTTTCCATTACGTCCATTACGTCCATTACACGTGAGCTGTAGTTAATTATGACCATATACATGTATATTGTCAATCACCAACTTTCACCCTTTTCAATTATTCGTAGCCTAACAACCCTAATAGAAAAAGACAAGAACATATTGAAGAATACAAGTGGGGTATGGAAGATCCATGCTAATTTCATCATATCTTTACTATTTCAATGACAATTACATGTGTTTACCAAAGTTCAAGTAGTCTACTAATTATGTAACATCCCAAGTGTTAAGGACATTATTATCGAATATGATTTTATTGCACTCGAAATCGAATCGTTTGGACTTGATCTAATGTAAATTGTGATTCTATTGTATTAATTTAAACTTAAAAAATTTTAAATTAAGTTAATTAAAGTAGTAATTAGTGCATTGGCATTGATGTTTTTAATTATACATTGTTTACATTAATATAAGAGCGATCAAGTTTTCTCAACCGTTATGACCAACTTTAAAGATCACATCCTTCTTAACTTCAAGTATATATACAATAAATGTTCAAATCAAGTCACTAAGTTGGGCTATATAATTTGTTTTAGGCATCAACTACCATGTCATTTGGTGGCTTAACTTAAGTAGGCAATGACATCATAGTTAACAGGTAAGGATAGTGAAAGATAGTGAAACTGATAGTTGATATGCATATATAAATGATTGGTCAATTATTATATTTCATGTAGTAAGCAAATGCAGACACAGAACATCATATCACACACAAATATATATATATATGTACACACACATAGCCATGAACTTATTCAACCTAATTTGATTAAAAAGTGTTGAATTAAACTAGGTTTGGTTTTGTTTAAATTCAAAATTTTCAAATTAAACTCGATTTGATTATGTGCAAACTCGAATGATAATTAAGCTAGAAAAATTCAACCTAAGACTCCATTAGCAATTTGTCATATATATATAATTGTCAAATTAAACTTGATTTGATTATGTTTAGGTTGAATTTTTCCAACTTAGTTATAATTCTTTTTCCAACTTAGTTATAATTCGAGCTAGTTCAAACATAATCAAATCGAGTTTAATTTGATAATTTTGAATTTGAGCATAATCAAACTAAGTTTAATTCAACATTGTTAATCAAATTAGGCTGGAATATCTTGTATCATTTTTTCTAACGTTATAATTATGATTTAAAATTAAAATAATTCAGAAATCTTTATTTTTAATAGAGTTATTTGAACATGTTTAGACTAAGTTCGAGTCAAGATTAGGGTAAGAACATTCGAACTCAACCTTGGAAAGAGGTTTCAAAATTTTAATTATACACGAAGATCGAATGAGTTGAAAATTCGAGTGTTTTTCTCTAGACCTACCAAAGGCTATGGCCTATGAGAGGTGTGTAGTGGAGGGTGAAGAATCATGTGTTAGCTATAGGGTTACTTCCAAGTAGGGCCTCATCCTGAACTAAACCTCTACTACAAGAGATGCTACTTTGTGTTCCCGAGCCTGTGGTGAAGGTAAAAATTGGAGAAAACATTTGTACAATTTTGTATCTAGTTAAACCCTAAGGTCATAAATGTAATTGTAATATTACACTCAAAATTATTATTGTAAATTGTCGTAATTATATCCGCATTATCTATAAATATCTTCCGTGCCTTTTTAGTCTAATTTGTAATTTACGAATTAACAACATTGATAATTCCATATTTAGGTATATAATTAACAGTCTGAATTTGAATTAAGCTCGAGTTGGTTAAATTTTACTTTAAATTTGAATTTGAGAGAGAATTTGATATTCAACTCAAATAGCTCAAATAAGTCGACCTGAACTCAGAATAATGTTATTTTCGAAATTTTTTTAAAATGATATTGTTTTAAAAGTCCAAATAAATTTTTATGTGATCAAATTATGAACTAAACTCAAGTCATACCTCCAACTGATTTGGCCCTACTTGTTGCCATCACTTGGCTACAGTTGATTTTGTGATGGTTTCATTGTAAGAATCTTGGCCTTATCGAGCTATACCATTAGATTTTATCATGGATCGAATATAAACTATAATCCAATAATTTAAGTTTATTTTCAAGGAAACCATCGGATTTTGATTTTGATTTTGATCAAACAAACTTTGATCTTATATTCTGAGGAGACTACTAATAGTGGGTTGATTCATTGAAAAGGTTTAGGACTATGGGTGGTAATGAGTCAAGATAATGGCAAGGTTCAAACGAGGAAAGGTTTACGGTAGATACCTAGGCACTCAGAGACAAGGAAGAGCGTAGTAAGCGACAAAATGCTTTAGGGAGTTGAAAATAAGTATAGATTTGGAGATTCCCGAATAGGTCAACCTTTCAAACTGCTGCTGAATCCATAGGCAGGCAAGAGACAAGTAGTATTCTATTTTAATTCTGCCCAATTCTTTTATTTCGACAAAAGGTTTATTTATATACAATAATCGCATCATAATAGGTATAGTTTAGTAGTAAATGTTCGACTCGTTCTAATATCCCTAGAGGTTTTCCTTGACTTTGACCATGTCAACAAACAATAAGAAATGCCTCGACTTTTTTATGTTTAGAACAGGTCCGAATCAAATAACAATAATTTGAAGCATAAAAACTTTTTTAATTTTTTTTTATCTTATTGATAGTTTGAAGAGCGTCCCGTTAGTTCTGCTTGAAACAATCCAATTAATTCTCCGATTGAAAAAACATTCAACATTCCATCTTCTAAAACCAACACTTTTGATGTTACTTGACGTACAATAATTTCTCTATGTCTATTATGGATCTGTACCCCCTAAGATCGATAAACCTTTTTGATTTTATTAACCAAAGAGATGCGACTTTGTACTATAGTTAGTTCAACACCAATCACGAACCCCCAAGGAATTCCAAGAATTCTGTTTAGATACTCATTCCAACCTTCAACTCTCTTTTCTAGGTTTATCGATATTGAATCAACTGAATGCACTTCTAACACTTGTTTCACTTTTGGAAGACTTTGCGTTATGTCTCAAAACCTACAATTTTTTAAAAAATCTTAGAATTGAAATTCAATTTGATCTTAGTTTATTGACTTCGACCTGGGCCGGATTCAACTAAATTCTCATCCCTGTTTAGGACATAGAGGTGCTATCCAAGTTTCTTAAACACAGTTTAAGATTGATGATAAGTCTTTGTTATACTCTACCTGATCAAATTGATGGTTGAGGCAATTAAACTTCAGTGAGCATTAGTACTACATTTCCTGAATATATAACAACCTATCTTCCTCCTGTTACATATATCAGAAACAGTAAATATCTAGTGACAAACTACAATTTGATCCGATGTGACATTCCGATCAAGTAACTAGTTAAGAAACCGAATTTAGATATGTTTAAAACAAGTGAATTTCAGAAACATACCTTGAGGATCAGGAGTTGTGAAATTTAAGCTTATCAAGGATGTACTTTGATATTCCCAAGCCATCAATGAACAGAAGAGCCCTAAAGACACAAGTTTTCACACCACATTTCCAACACCAACTCATTTTGCAGAAGAGATCAGTAAGAAAGATTTGTCGACAGGGCTTGACAGGTTTTATCATGAAAAAGCAAGAATCAAATGGAAAGGTTGAAAAGCAGAAGAGCCACATGCTCATAGTCAAAAGCTCCATGCATGAAAAAATCTTTGGACATAATGGGAGTTAGTAGGAAAGGGTTATTAGAAAACAAGACTTGATCTGTGTCTAGAGTAAGCTAACTACTAGCTTGGCATGCTTTTCCACGACACAAGCACATGGTTCCTTTATAAAGTGTTTCTCTTTTGCATCACGAGACTGAGTTTATACCTGTAATGGTACTCTTTCCTCAATTTGTCAGGATGATGCATAATCCTTCCATTTGAGCTGTTCTTGCAAACACTGTAATGGTCTCCCATGAAAAAAATCTTCCTGGAGACAAATATTCTAAAGATGGAAAGTTGAAAAATGTAATAAAGGAATCCATGGATTGACTTTTGGAAGGTCATATGTTGCAGAAAGTCTTCCCCTAGGTTATATGTTGTAGAAAAACGATTCAATTGGCAGTGATATAGTATTGGCAACAAAGTTGAAAAGCTGGAGCCTTCAAAACAATGACTTTAATAACACTACCAAATGCCACAGGGACTTCCAATCATAGAAAGGTTACGTTACGAAAAGGAGAAAAAGAATAATAGAACCACGAACAGCAAAACATTATACAGAAAGGGAAGAAAAATGCAATAGTTTAAGGAGTTACTACTGCTTTATCATAAAAAGGTACATTTTCCACAGTCAAGGAGACACATTTGGACGAGTCTCACGCAGATTTTTCAGCTTCTGCAGCAGCAGCAGCTTCTTCCTCTTGCAACTTTTTCAAAGATGGAGGTGGTCTGACAACTATATTTTTCTTCCATTGCCTGTCGAGCTTTCTTGACAACCTCTTATTTATCCCCTCCTCAATTTCTCTTTCCCGCTTAACAGTAAGCATGCGAGCAATCTGTAATTTTTTATTTTTAACCACAATTAAAGAAGTCGAAAATGGTATATAAAGGATAAATTATCACAGTATTTGGTTCATTATCACATAGCTCAATATCTATCATCAACATTTATAGAACAAACATCAAAGCAGCGCATTCATCTACTTTCACTAGCACTAGTCAAATGTAGTAATTGACTTACTAGATGATATGTTTATATCCAATTCACAAAGATCATTACAAATAAAACTTCTGAATAACAATCATCATTTTAACCCCTAACAGGTCCTATTCCTATTCAATCCACTTTTCCCTTTCATTGATGAAGCAACATAAAGTATTCATAGTTCTGTCCCAAAAATGTTAAACATGTAACCCATGAAGCATATGAAGCAACAATTAAATTCCTCAAAGATTAGCATTCAGGTCCTCCCTTCTACTAACACCAACCTTCAAGAGAAAGACATCACAATACCTAATGCTACACCCACAGTGATACACAATATTTCACAAGGTTCCAAGACAACTTGGGATTAACCTTTTGGCCCAGAGTAAACAAGCAATCAACATCATTTGAGCTTATACGATTGTATCATTTGAGCTTATACAGACTTTCTTGCTCACGCAATCCCTGCTAAATGGTCTTGAGAACCAGCATCGTTTGTGAGAATATTAGCGAGGCAGCACTCAGGATGATAGTAACCAAGAATGGTTACTAAAAAAACTAAAATTACAACTTCTAGTGCATAACTAGTATCAACAAACATTAACATTCCTCCTTTCTAGCATTCAGCATCTGGAAAAGTGAAAAATGGACAAAAACAACTATAGAAGCAAAATAAAAGCCATCATTCTCGGAACATTAATCTTGATATCACACAACTAGAGCACAGAGCTTCCACTAGAAACTCTAAAACTTGTTCAAAACTAAAACCCTCTTTAGTCTATATTATCATTATGGCATTAGAAGAAGCACCTAATCACTTCGGCCTCTATTTTCTTTCAACTTTTGGGTAAACTCTCCACCTAATTTTACAGACAGCATACATCTGCTTCACTGTCCAAAACATAAACCAGAAAGTTCCCATCTCCAGGTACATGGACCAAGCTTGCAATTCTTTTATGTCACATACCACACACCATGATTAACAACTCCAAGCTAATCAAGCTTCACTAAAAGCACAATGTGACACCAGTAAAGCAAACAAAAATGCTGCACAACAATATCTCGCCATATGAGCATAAAAGGCAAACTCAGAGCTTGATTTAACAATTTTCCAACTGCAACAGATACGAAATCCGTAAACGGCAAAAGGGCTTGAAAAGGGAATCAAAAAGCACAAACCCTTTTGCGCATACGGCGAAACTCGCTGGACTTGAACTCGTTACGTGCCGATTTCTGAAGTCGGAGCATAAAAAGCTCGCCTTTAAGATCAACAACCTCTTCGTTGATTTCCTCTGTGGTCTTGGACCTGATTTCCTTCAACTCTTCTTCTCTCTTTGCCATCATTATCACAGACGAAGATGGGGTTTTGGAAGACGAGAATCGCGGTTTCATGGGTTGGCAAGCTGGAAGGTGACATTTGTGGCGGATTTGGATTCCGGAGAAGCTGGAGTTGGGGATTTGCAACGCAGGCTTTGGAGGTAGGGTCAAAGTTGAAAGGTTAAACATGTCTTCGTGCTTTCTATCTCGTCAGCTCTCTGTGTGTAGCGTGTAGCTTCCAATCAATTGCTCAATGACAGTCTCAATGAAGTAGATAAGGAATTATGCCTGCTGTGTAACTCTGTTCCTCTGGTTTTCTAGTTTTTATGGCTTTCTTTTTTCCTTTTGTTCATCATAGTATTTCATATTTCTTTTTTTTTATAAATATAGTATTTCATATTTCAGCAATTAGGTACTTTTGAGTTTTTAAGAGAATTTATAATATTTATGAAATATAAATTTATAATATTTATGAAATATAAATATATAAAATGTTAAACAAAAATGCATATAATCCAATTAATAAGATTGGTTTGCCCTTTTTTTTAACCTATAAATTTGATTAAAAATATTAAAAATTTAATCTAGTTTTGAATAAAATAAAATAAAATAAATTTAATTTAATTTAAACAAATTATTTTGAATTTAAAGTATTAAAAATTTAGATATAATTAAAAATATGTTACAATAAATTTATTAATTAATTTAATATTATACTAAATTATTTCATATTCATAACTATTCATAATTATATTTCAAATTTGCTCATAGTTATCTATTCATAATTTTTATTTCAAATTTACTCATTTTATATTTTGATAAGTAATTAAGAATAAAATTTTAATTTAATCTTTTTATTTTATAAAAATAAATACTTAATAATTTAAATATTATTTTCATTAATTTTATTTTATTAATTCATTTAGTAAAATAATAAATATTTTTAAATTAAATAATTTTTCCTTAAATTAATCATATAACATCCTAATTTTTTCGAAGGAAATTTACTTTTAAAATTACTTTTTTTTACCATTTTGTTATATTAACTAATATTTAGTTTGATAATAAATAGAACATTTTTAATTTAAAACAAAGAAAAATTAAATGTTAGTGCTTTAAAAAGATAATTTAATTTAACTTATTCAATTCAATCTTTTTTTTTCCCCACGAGTTGTTCTAGACAGGTCCCAACTATAAAAAGACACCTTTAAACTATTCACACTAGATTAATCCTTACTTAAACTAAATAGTCCTTGCGAAAGGCAGTCTTTCGTATTGCGTAGTGATATTCCCGATTGGTCCGAGTTTGGGTCCCTTATTCAGGATTGTCGTATTCTTTTATAACAACGTCCAGACATCAGTATTTTTTGGGTGAGTCGTCGTAACAATGTGATTGCACATAGGCTTGCTCGTTGCTCATTTTCTTTTTCCGATTTTCAATTTTTTGATTCCCCACCAGTTTGTATTGTTACTTTTCTTTAAATTTTGCAATGATTTTCCTTCCAAACAAAAAAAAAGAAGAAGTTATGAGCGTCTAAGCCAAAATCAATATTTGGACAAAAGGACGAGATTGCACTAATTGATGTACTTGAGTGACTTAATTGGCAATATCAATAAATATATATATCTATCTGTAATCTATTCCAAAACTGTTGTATATTTCTTTGCTTGTGCAAGAGCAGAAGCAAAACCCTTTTCTTCTTCCTCAAAATTCCCCATTTCACAAACAAATCAAAGGCCTGAACAGAGAGTGAAGCCATTTGATGCAGTTTGTGGGGAGTTGAATAGAGAAGAAGATAAGAGGAAGAAGGAATAAAGAAAGAGATTAGAGGGAGGAGCAGTGAATGTGGTGATGGGTGCGGCTGGCTCCAGACTCGAGAAAGCTCTAGGCGATCAATTCCCTGAAGGAGAGCGCTACTTTGGCCTCGAGAACTTTGGCAATACTTGTTACTGCAACAGCGTGTTGCAGGTTTTTCTTTTCCTCCTCTCTTCTTTCTCTATCTCTATCTATTCTCTGTAATTTCCAAATTCTCTAACTTTTTTTTTTCAACTTCGTTCATTTAGTGTTTTCTCTTCACTTCTACGGTTGATTTTACGCTTAATCAAACGGGTTAGGTCTGAATTTTCTGTTCTGCTTCTAATTCGGAAGTTTCTTAAGTGGTCTTACTGTGGAATCCGGTTAAATTTCTGACTTCTAAGCTTATGGTGCATAGAGCTTCTGTGCTTATGAATGATCATTGTCGAAAGGATTGGTTGCTCACTGGCTCATCGATGTGCATTTGAGAACTTGTTTTCAAATTACGTTGTAATCTTTTTGCCCAGAATTTGTTCTCTATTGACCTTTTAATTCTTTTACTGTGTTAGGGTTTGGTGAGAAGAGTCTTTATATGTTATTATTAGTTGTTGCGAATGATAAGAATCGTGTCCTTTGGTAATTTGGAGATTCTCTCCTGCAACATTTTCTGATCCTCTGAATCTTTGTTCACCATGCAGGCACTTTATTTTTGTGTACCATTTCGTGAACAGTTACTAGACTATTATGCAACTAACAAAAATATTGCGGATGTTGAAGAGAACCTCTTGACATGCTTGGCAGATCTATTTTCACAGGTGACAATTCTGAAGGGTTGTCTTTTGATCTTACTTTCATTTTTCTATGATGAATTGTTATGGGGCTCATTCTGGTTATTTCGTCATGGTTGTCAATTGCATTCCATCTATTTCTCTCATTTTCTAACTATCACTGTTGTTGCAGTTTTTGATATTACCGTGTGTTTGCACATAGTCATATTTGTTTTCTATGTTCAAATGTGATTGTCTCCTTTTGACATTAGTTGTTAGCTTTGTATTTGAAGTTATAATAGAATGTGTCATTCACAATAATTAAATATGGTCATTTTTTGCAGAATGGGAAAGAGGCTGAGTGCATTCTCATTTTTTACATCTTTTCAGTTCCAAAAATTTCTCAACACCTCTTATTTTTTCTTAAATGCAATTGAACTAATTGTTTCATTTGATGTGCTTTATTGAGATGCATGATATTACTAACATTTCCTCCATGAACTCTCTTTTTGATCGAATGGAATGTGGTTATCCCCGGATATATTGTTTCATGCTCTCTTTTTGATTGTTTGACATAGCTTAATGACAGTAACAATATTTATTGATCTTATCTACTGTTCATGAAAAAGTTTCTTTTATTAGGTCATTCCACCTGATTCACAAAATTGTTCAGAATGGTTTTGATCAAAAAAATAAATGAAGCTGTCTGGATTGTTTGATCTTTTCTATTTTCTGACTCGTTATCATTGGCAGTTCAAGGCAATAACTTTAATATCATGCTATTACACTTAGCCAATGATTGAATAAAGAAGTTGATAGCAATAACTTTAATATCATGCAATTACACTTGGTCAACTATTGGATAAAGAAGTTCACATGTCGTGCAACATAATTCTTTGTTGAGTTACAGAAAGGAGAAGTAAGTAAATGTTATCTTTTGAAAAATATATTTAGCATTTTTTCATTTCTCAAGCTATGGTGCTGTAATAACTTTTGGTTTTTTAATTTTATAGATAAGTTTGCAGAAAAAGAAAACAGGTGTCATTGCACCAAAGCGTTTTGTACAGAGATTGAAGAAACAAAATGAAATTTTCCGTAGTTATATGCACCAGGTATTTGCTTATGCTTTAATTGATTAAATGATGCCTGAGATTGATTTTGGCAGTTGAATGCACACTTTTATCACTACCTCAGTAAAACCTTCTTGAGCAACAAATGTCCATATATGTCATGTAGGATGCTCATGAATTTTTGAACTTCTTGCTGAATGAACTTGTTGACACATTGGAGAAAGAAGCAAAAGCTGAGAAAAGTGACCCAGAAGCTTCATTGCCACCCAAAAAGGCTGTAAATGGGCTAAAAAATGCACAGGCAAATGGTGCCACAAAAGAGCCTTTAGTTACCTGGGTACACAAAAATTTTCAGGTGAGTGCTTTAAAATGCATATATGCTAGTTCAGTATTTTTCTGCTTCTATTAAATTGATGGGTTGTATACTGAATTCATAAGCATTAGCAGCGTATGAATTCCTTGCATATCTGTTGTTGGATGTTCTCTTATTTCTCCCATGCTCATACTTTGTTTTAATCTGATTGATCTCATACTTGTTTGAATCAGGGAATACTTACCAATGAGACAAGGTGTTTGCAGTGTGAAACTGTGACAGCAAGAGATGAAACTTTTTTTGACTTAAGTCTTGATATTGAACAGAACAGCTCAATAACAAGCTGTTTAAAAAATTTTAGTTCCACAGAGACTTTGAATGCAGAAGATAAATTTTTCTGTGACAAGTGCTGCAGGTGTGTAGTTTTTGCACGCACTCTTGTTATAACTGGTAGTTCTGGGGGTTCTGCTGTGTGCTCTTTGATCAAAGCACACTGTTCTGGTTGGAACCTAAGCAGCTAATCAATGTTTTGTTTCCATGAATAGAGCAATCAACTCTTAGCTGGCATCATACTCATTTTGCTATTCACGATAGTTCCCATTTTGTAATGGTGTTTGAATTATTTTACTGTTTCATTATTTCTACTAATTACGGCAACATTTTACTGTCAATGTGTTGGATGGTTATTGATGGTCTTTTAGGTATTAAGCTTTTGGTCCTTTTCTACATTCAGTTTGCAAGAAGCCCAGAAAAGGATGAAGATAAAGAAACCTCCTCACATCTTGGTAATCCATCTAAAGAGGTTCAAATACATTGAGCAGCTAGGCCGGTATAAGAAGCTGTCTTACAGAGTTGTCTTCCCACTAGAGCTGAAACTGAGCAACACACTGGAAGATGCCGATATTGAGTACTCACTATTTGCAGTAGTTGTCCATGTTGGTAGTGGGCCAAATCATGGGCACTATGTGAGCCTTGTGAAAAGCCATAATCACTGGTTATTTTTCGATGACGAAAATGTGGAAATGATTGATGAGTCTGTCATTCAGACTTTTTTTGGGTCAGCACAGGAGTTTTCTAGTAACACAGACCATGGTTATATATTGTTCTATGAGAGCCTTGGTGCCAGCAGCAAGAGCTGAGAGGGGGAAGCTTTGGTTTTCACAAGTAGGTGTTTTGAGCATTTAGAGTGGACACAGCGTTCATTGTCTTCTGTGATTGTTTCTTCTTTCCCCTTGTCCTTCAACCAGTGGAAAGAGCTGTCCAATATCCATGTTTCAGATAGCAATCTCTGGGTTGCGAAAAATGTATACTTGGTTGTTTCCATGTACAGTAGATGGCACAAGCACACCGCCACCCTTTTGCTTCTTTTCAGAATAAAAGGTAGAAATAGCTACTTAAATGGTTTGAGAACTTCACCGAGTAGTCTTGTACTCTTCTTTGTGTAGAATGGTCAAATTGATATTGCAAATGCAGCATGGCTGGAATTACTTAGTTTTATCATCATATTAGTAAATTAAGTGGTACATGTTTGTAGTAGTGATAAGTGCATATTTTTCTAATTTTTATATTTTAATTATCTCTTTTTATTCCTCTTGTTGATTAAATTAGTGGGACTTAATTGATTTAATAATTCCTTGCAGAGATTTAAGTTGATTTGCAGTTTAATGGAGGAACTCAGTGTTTCGTTCAACCAATCTTAAATTGAAGCTGATATGTTGTTAGGGTGACATTTTAATTAACAAAAGCGTGAGAGACAAGGGGCAGGCGTGGGCTACGAAAATCACAAGGCAGTTGATAAAGCAATAGGTGGCGTCGATTAGCAAATTTAAATCAAACAACAATTAAATCAAGAACGTGAGTGGACCCAATGATAGTCAAAGAAAAACAAAATATCATAGGAGACGTGGGCCAATGAATAAGAGGCTAGTAAGGATATGCGCAAGAATTGGAGGAGTGCGTGCATAAAAATTACAGCACAAGGGAATTTAAACTCAAGCAACAGATGGGCCCAAGAGCAGCGTGAACGTGTAGGGAGGCTTTGAGTTAGAAAGCAACAGCAACAATTAATGAAGGGGGGCCCACGAAGACTTTAGGAGGGAACAAAAACCTAGACACTTAAAAAGGCAGGGGACAGCAACGTATGGGGACTTCTCTTTGGATTTTGAATGGACGAACAGTGACGGCAGCAGGTGACGATCTTTTGGGGAGAAACTTATTCTGATTTTGAGAGCAACCACAGTGACGGACTACACCAAAGGACGCAGGACGTTGAGCAACATCGAAGACCGATTTTCCAGATTCCACTTTTATTAGCTTTTATTTCTTTTCTTTGTTATGGATACTTTGTTATTTAAGATTTCTGTTTTGTTTAATTTAGTTATGAGTAGCTAAGTTATTTTTAGTTGGGGAATTCCAATTGTTATGCGGTAACTCGTGAGACCTTGTTTGTTCTGATTATTTGGTTTATAATATTCGTACTGTTTCTGATTTACTGTCATTGCTTATTATTTGATTCTGCGATTAGGG
>JAOTBA010000205.1:2079988-2095150 GCA_025629845.1 Erythroxylum squamatum | reverse complement strand
ATCTCTTGCTGTTAACATGCATTTGCTGTTATGACTTATGATGACTAACCTGATAGTGCAGTATGATCAGTGATGGAATTGCCAACTATTTTGCATTTTGAGAGGCCGAAAATACCCACAAAATAAGCTTCATGCACATTTTAGGGTGGATTTCTTTAACTGTGAAATCACTTGAAGATTGCACATGAAAATTGGATCAGTCAAAATCTGTAGATTGAATACTAAGGCAATCTTTCACATATCGACAGGAATTTTGGGCTATAACAAATGTTTTACTGAAGAGCATGTGACGATGATCGGATTAACCCTTAACATTTTGCTTCACTTAATTCTTACCACAAATAAGAAGTCGGAAGCTCATCAGAGCACTTTGAGATGCAAGGACAATGATACTAACCCATTCATCAGTTCATGGTGCTTAGGAGCAGAACAAAAAAGCAATTATACATTATAGAACATGTGTTTCTTTTCTACCATTTGCAAGGCCTTCTTTATAACCACCTCTGCTGTGTTTCTTAATTTGATGCAGCTCAAGCCTGGGGACGTTGATATTGATATATCTGACATTAAGAGTGAGGCAGTCGGTCGAGGTATTTGTTAATGTCTAACGGTTTTCTCTTAGTAGTTTTCAGTTTCATGCTTCAAGTTGTTTATCTGAAGTTCTCTCCATGAAACTTGCTGCTGATGATCCTTTTTATGCTCTTAATTTGTAAGGACAAGTGTAAGCATGTGCTCCGTACATAAGTAATTACTATGCTCCAGTTCTGTTTAAGCTATAACTAGCAATCAAGAGGGCGCCAACAATGTCAAGTGTGGTCGAGTTTCTCATCTTATGTTAGAAGCATAAAACGATTTACCAAATGGCACCATGATCCAAACTTTATGAGTTTTCAGAAAATCAGAGATCAATATCTCTGTTGCATTGTTAAATTATGCAAGAGCTACTGGAATGGTGGTTTCTACACATACCAAGCCAGCTATGAATATTATGAATTCACCTGCAATATTTGCCCAACTTTGGTCTTGTATATCAACGAATTCTTTCACTACAAAGCAATGATGTTGAAAAATCAGTTGATAATGTATAAATAGTGATTATAGAAAAGAAAAAAATTGGATAGTAATGAACAGGAAAAGCAATTGGAGAGTAATGAACAAGAACAGCCTGAACAGCCTAATTGTCAAATCGTCAAATTTTACGGTAAATAAAGATTAAAGAATACGGCCTTATACCCCCCTAAGGGACTTTGAAACCTGTTAGACATATTGATCGAATCTGCAGCTGAGTAGTTCATGTCAAAATCATCATCAGCTGTGTGATAATGTTTATATGGTGTGAAAGGGTACCGAATGTTTTCTCTATCTGGTCTAAAATAAGCTCTTCTAACATGCACAACCCCCTCCTTGTTGATCCGTCTGGGATGAACTGACTGTAGCCTTCAGGTTGACATCCACCATGTCTTCTTGTTTTGTTGAAGAAAGTGTTTCCATCCCTGGCAAAGCAGCAGCAATCTTGCGAAATAGAGGCTGAAGTTTCCATTAAAATAAAAGACAAACGTGTCAATATCTAAAGCACCGAGACTAGGAGAAAATGGGCAAAGTGAGCAAGGAGTCAATCAGCTCAAACTTTGTTAACACTAGGTGAATGGTCTCTCACCTTAATATTAAATCCTGCTTTGGCACTGGTTTCAATGAACATAACTCCAAACTCACGAGCCTTGCTATCCCCTTCCTCTATTGAAACTTGCCTGTTTGATCACGAAGGTTGCATAATGGGAACCAGCGAAAAATAACTATAGGTATGGATATGAGTTGGGCTTAAAAAGCAACAAATAATTGTAAATATGTACGGCTATTGAAATTTACAAAGAAAATCGAGAATAGCACTGGAAGAAGCATACTCATAGGATTTAAGGATAGATAGCCATTCAGGTCTCATTCATTCAAAACAGTTGATAAATGCAAAGTAGAAGTAAAGTCATGTCTTTTTAAGCAACTATCCAATCTAAATAGAGCTACGATTGCCATTTTCCGATAAGGTTCCTTCTGCTGTCTGCCTATGTACAAATTCCATTTTCTCAGTAATGCTAAGAAAACTTATATACATGTAGTAGCAAGTTTTTGTGATTGCTCCTCTGACTTTCAACTCTTACATCAGAGAACTAAGTCCAAAATCTCTTCGCCACAAGCAGCCATTAACAACACCAAAAAAGCCATATGTTATATCCAACTAATATGGACTACAATTTCCAGAAAAACTAATATGAACTACAGACCCAAGAGAAAAGATAAACCAGCAATTACAGTCAGAATATTTCACCTTTTGTCAACTAAATCAGTTTTGTTGCCCACAAGAACTATAATAACATCACTCCCTCGTTCTGTTCGGACTTCCTCAATCCACTTGGCAGTGTTCAAAAACGATTGCCTATCTGCATAATAATGAGTGGATAACGCATTTATTATCGTATAATCTCGAATGTATGGAATAATTTCAAACGTTGAGCAAATTGAACGACTGCTTGTGGAAAATAAAAGCACAAAAAGAAGAACCAAGAAACTAAAGAAAATCTGCTTCAGAATGCAAGGGAAACATCTGTAAATGTCAATGCATTTTGTGGGAATATGCCCAAGTATACACGTGTCCGAATTAATGCAAGAAGAGTGAAATCTCAAATATATTGCTTTTTACTTCTTTCAATCATTTGTAGCTTAACTAGTAATGAAACCATGTCCATCTGCAAAATATCCCATTTTATCATTTCCTATTAGTTGAAACAGTTTCAAGTAAAGCAACTCACTTGCTACATCATAGCCAATTACAGCAACAGATGAATCCCGGATATAGCTGGGTATAAGACTTCTAAATCTTTCTTGTCCAGCAGTATCCCTACAGAATTAAATAAACAAGTTCGAAAAAATAGTTTCACAGTAACAAAATGGATGAACACAACATAATCCTCATAAATTAGCAAATAAAAGAGTTTTCGATGGAGTTAGGGACAAAATATTTAACGATCGTTATCAACTGCAAGCAAAAGAAAACAACATAATTACAGACACCAGCCAACTATATCCTTATTCCAAGAACAGGACTTCATAAACAAAAGAAGAGGAAACTTTTGAAATTAGCATTACCAACGAGAAATTGAGGTCTAAAAGGGAAAAAAGGAAGCATAATTGAAGAAGTTCAATTCAAATGCAAAAATTGGAACTGATTTTTCCTGGATTCAAAAACCCGCATCCTCGTGCTCTCAGGAGACAATCTTGTGTTCTAGAACCTAAAATCATCTCAGACTAATCTGCTTCATTGTTCCTCCTCTACTTTAACGCTGACTCTTGATCTTATTATGAAACTACGAAAAGCACTACGCAAACTCTTTCCAACTCCTTCTTTGTGGGATTAATAGCTTTTGAGAAAGGTATAAGAAGATAACCTATAGTATTTCACAAGATTCTTGCATTGTTGATCAACCGACGCTATCAAATTTCAAGCTTTTCAAAAACATTTCAAACAACTGTAGTAAAAAATCACCATAACAAGATAACAGAAACCACCACACGTATCAAAACCCGAGAAGAGTATGAATAGGCTACCAAAGCTGCAAACGAACAGTGCGATCTTCTAGGTACATTGTTTTGGACAGAAAATCAATTCCAATAGTAGCCTGCAATGCACGACAAACACAGAACACCACTAAAACAACAAAGTCTCGTAACTCAAAGATCCAAGTTATAAAATTAAACATCAGCTTCTTCTCTCAAACAGATCAACAAACAAAATCTAAACGTAAACAACTCCCCTGCTTTCAATAATTCACGTCACCAAACAGATCCAAACAACCAAATCCATATCCAACTACTCTCAAATCCTCCAAACCCCATTTCATCTAAACACCAAAATTCATTTTACGAAAATATGATCAAGAGGATTGATACCTGATAAGTGGTGTCGAACTTATCGTACATGAATCGAGTGATGATGCTGGTCTTACCCACCGACTGATCGCCGAGGAACACCAGCTTGTACTTGGCCAGAGGAGACACTGTCGCCATTTTTCCTTTTCTTTTGGAGAATTAGAATGATCGAATTGGAACAAACTAACAAAAAACAAAGAAAAAAACAAGATCGTTTCAGTTTTAAGTTTTAACGCATGATAGTTACGTGACAGTTGTGAGGAGGGTAATAATATCCAGTTTTAAAGTTTCTTATTGTATCCAGTAAATTTTAGTTATTCATTTATGTGAGTCTCGTGTGGGTTTCACATAAATAAACGTGGAGCTCGCATAAATAAATGATTGAGATTTATTAAATACAATAAAATATCATAAAAATTGGACAGAATATGTGGACTCCAAAATTAATGTCATGTATCTCCAAGCGAAGCAATTACATCAATGATTGCTCAAAGTTCTCAAAGAATGAAACATAATTTCAAAAAGTTCGAGAAAACTCAAGAGGATCGAGTGAGACATGTCTAAGGAACAATTCAGAGCTGTCTATGAGTCATATCCCTCAACATTCCCGTGACTGGATTTAAACTTGAATATTTATGTTCTCGTATTAACAAATAAATTTTATATTAAGATGAATTTAAGTCATAAATTTTGATTTTATTTTTTAATTTGAAAATTAAAATTTCAAAATTAAATAAAAAGTAAAGTTTATTTTAAGATGAATTTAGGTCATAAATTTTGATTTTATGAAACTGAAATGATGTTAAACATTCGCATATTAATCATGTTTGTGATTGGAATTGGAATGGATGTAAAAATTTTGAGTAATAAAAAAATAATATTCCACTTAAAATAATTTGTTCATAAAAATTAAAATTAAAGTTAAAATAATATTAATGTGTGCCTGCTCTTTTAAGATATGACGTTAGATTAAAAGAGATGAGCGGCAAAAGAGAGAAAATAAACTTTTATCTAACTCGCTTCTCCTTACGAATCCAGATCGTCTATCTAATTTTTATGGTATTTTATTGTGTCAAGTGAATCTCAGTCATTCATTTATGCGAGCTCCACGTTTATTTATGTGAAGCTCACGCGAGACCCACATAAATAAATGACTGAAATTTACTGGACACAATAAGACACCATAAAATTGGACAAAAGATCTTGTTACTTAATTTTGAAGTTTAGTCCTTGCGTCTGTTTAGATAAACCATCAAGCTTTGAATCGATTTTTCGCAGGACATTATGTACATAATTACCGTGTGGACTAACACTTGTAGATCTTGAGTAAGGTCTCACAAATACTCAAGTGGTTTTGTTTGTTAGAGCTTCTGAGAGTGGAAAATCGTCTTCGTATGATCTCATCGTTATAAAAAGTACTAGTTTAGGGCTTTCCTTAGGGAGAAAAGGCACTGAGCATCTTAGTTGGATCAGATGCTCTTTTCCAACTGCTTTCAGCAGTTTAGAGAGATTCCTTGGTTAAGGCTCGAGATTTCGAAGAGTAATCCAAGGTCTTTGAGTTATCATCTTCATCATACTTGGAACATATCATCGTTTCTGGTTTGCACGAAGATTTGGACCTTTGACTAGATTCTTGTCGTCTACGAGGGATGCAAACATCATCATCTATCTAATAATTACAATCAGAATTGCACATAGATGGATTTGCGTCCCAAATGAAATGGCCATTAACGTGGCTAACATATACTTCTCATCCATCAGGGTGGACAGAGTAGATTGGAGGGTTATCAACACCTTCTTCGTGAGAAATTACAAGCCTCTAAATCACTTTCTGCGAAAGGAAAAAAGATATTAGTCATTAATTACAAGCCTCTAAATCACTGTCTACAAGATTGACAAGTTTCCTATGCCTAACATAAGTACACAGGTGTTGTTTCTAAAGGAAGCCAAAATATTTTCAAAGTTCGATCTAAAAGTTAGTTTTTGACAATTGGGTATTATGCCAAAAGACAGGCACAAGACAACATTTTGTATTCCTAATACCCAGTATCAGTGAACCGTCATGTCATTTGGGTTACAAGTTGCCCCATCATTGTTCTAAAGAGCTATGACCAAAATCTATGACAGTATTCTCTCGAGTTCCTTAATTTATATTGATGATATCTTGCTTTACTCTCGAATCCAACGGGAGCATCAACCCTACTGTGACAATTCTTGGGTCTTACCAAGAAATATGACAGTATGCTCTCAACCTGCTAAAGTCAAATTGGTTCAACCCATATTGACTTTTTAGGTATGAAGTTTCACGGTGAATTCTACCAGCCCGACCCCCATATTGACTTAGATACGAATCTCACTGTTAAACAAATCCAACAGTTTTTAGGAATCGTAAATTACATTAAGGATTTTGTCTCTCATGTGTCATAATATGTCAGTCAGTTATCAAAATTATTGAAGAAAGTGTCACGCCGTGGGGTCTAAAACAAACACAAATTGTCTAGTAATTAAAGAAAATCAGTCAACATCTACCTCCAGAAGAACCAATCTTTCCAACTAAACAATTGGCTCTCTGGTAGTAGTTTTTTGTTAGGTTTGATATCAATCCGACAAAAGTCACACACTCGGGAATGAATTCAGATGACTTAAAAATAGCACAAGAAGAATATGCTTATAATTAATAAAAACTAAAAAAATTATGAAATCAAATTTAAATATTCAATCTCAAATTTGATTAAATTTCAATGCTTAAAAAATTTAACCATAAAAACTTGAATTAGCTAATCTTTTAGTTTAATTTTTAACTTTTAATTCAATTTATTTTAACAACTCTTGTTATTAAAAAATAATCAATTTATTAATTAATCAGTTGATTTTTTCAAATTAGTAAGTTCTTATAAACCAAAACAAACCAATTAATTTTTATTAATGACCTTCTTTTTTAATTAAATTTTAAATTCTTAAATGAGTAAGATAATATCTCACAATTATATTTCAAATTTTTTAATTTTATTCAATTTTAAACCAATTTTAAAATTTTTGGTCCTAATTTAAAAACATTATTAAATTTAAATAGATATTGAGTTCAAATGGAGGCCCAAACAAAATTTTCATCTCTAATTTTTGGACTATTATATGTGCGCGCGTGTGTGTGAAATTAAAAACATGCACATGAAGATAGAGAAAGGAGCTTATAGAAGATGAGAGGAATTGATTTGATAGCAATGTAACCACCTTTCATCAATAATTCCAAAGAAGAAAGCAATGTTCAGGCTAGCAAAAAGCAGCTTTAAGGTTGGAGCCACACAAGTACAATACTAATGTTGGGCCAGGCAACAAATACGTGGTTCAAAATTGACAATTCAGAACCAAAACATTCTCACCTCTGACTCTCAGAACCTGTGTGATGTGTATCCCAATTTCTCTTCTGAGCACTCTCCTTCTCTTCAGATTTGTTACAACGACAGGAACGATATGTGCAGCTATTCTAACCACAAACTCCATTGTTTGCATTTATTGAAAGTTTGAAACCAAACCCCCCTATCCAATAATCTCTTTATCATGTTATTATACCAACCAAATCCTACCATCGGTAACATCTGCATAGCTCAAGTTCAGCCGCCATGAAAAACCTTTTTGCAGGTCGATTGGAAAGCCCAGGAAGTGATTCTGACGGAATGGACGGAGTTCGTGAAAGAAGCATCATTGTTCCCACCGACGCTATGGCTTTAGCTGATAGCTTTGAGAAGAAAGAACAATCATGGTACTGCTGCTTAGATCAGTCATATTTTTAGCAAGTAAACCAGTAATACTATTGCATCGGTAGTAGTTTGTTAGTTGGCAGATGCAGTAAGTATTTATTCCTGGAGTAAGATAAGTATCTGAGCCTGTATTACCTTATGCAGCAGCTCTCTCTTACTCATGCCCCCCCTCCCCTCATGGGATCATGCAGGTCCGTCAGTTCCCAGGTCCCAACAGATCTATCTATTCAAGTTCAAGACGTCACTTTTACAGTCCACAAGGTAATTCACTTGTAGAAGCAAAGACATAGCTTCACAAGGCACAATCTGCCCTTCTCTTTCGTGTTTGCATGACATAGATTGATAGAGAACTAAATTTGCTCACTAGATAACTGGTGCAATCAGTCAAAGAAGATATCACTTCGCTGCATCTAAAATGATATTTGAGCAGATAAGGTGCATTTTTCCTTTTGCTGCAATGGAAATCATACAGGTCTAATGTTTCCCAGATACAAAATAAAAACAAATAGTATATGTCTATAGGTACATGAAGATGGAACATTTTAAAGACTATAGCCCATTCTGCTCCACAAAATCCCTCTTCTATTTCTAATGTCCCAGCACCCCTGTCCATAATCTCTTCTCCGTCGAGAAAGAGATACATATTCACCACAAAAAACAAGATTATACAAAGAATGATGAGAAAGTATGTTTCTTCCCAGAAAAGTAAAGAATGATGAGAACATATGTTTCTTCCCAGAAAAGTATAGCACACAAGCTTACAATTTCACAACCCTGTATCATATGAAAGCCTAGAACCAAATTGGGAAGTTTTAGCCTTCCAGAAAACCTAGATTCATACATGTTAAGGAAAAGAATATGAAAAAAGAAAACTACAAAGTTTAGCATAATCAGCCATGCGGAAACCTTGTCATCAAACTTCTTTCCTCATCTCAAGATGGAACTAAATTATTCCTTCTATCTTTGAAAACAACAGTGCATATTACGTTACATGCGACAAAACATAGGCAAGACATCATAGCCAGCAGTTCTAAGTAAGGCAACTTGAATATCCTATTCTACAGCATATCAAACCCAAGGAAACTGATTTAGGTTGATAAAATCGTCTTCTTTTATTTCAACAGTTTTGAAGCACAAATCAGTGCATAGATTAAATTTCTCTAGATAAACCCTAACATATATATACTCACTCGCTCATCTTTGCTCTAACAGCATCCCTTGGTATCCAAATGCGGCTATATAGGGCGTCTGGAACTTCAGCCTTCAATTTCAAATTTCGGCTATGAACTCAAATTTGAAAACTTCCCGGGTGGGTCAGAAACATTTGAAATCATTCTAAAATTCTGTTATGGCCTTCCTTTGGATTTAAACCCCACCAACATAGCACCACTACGATGTGCCTCCGAATTCTTAGAGATGAGTGAAGAATTTGAAGATGGAAATCTTATCTCAAAGACAGAAGCATATCTTTCATTCATAATCCTATCTTCCTGGAAAGATACTATCAATGTTCTTAAATCTTGCGAAAATTTATCACCATGGGCTGAAAATCTACAAATTGTTAGAAGATGCTGTGATTTAATTGCATGGAAGGCTTCTAGACAGAACGCTTCAACTGGAGATGCAGTTAATGAAGAAGGGTGGTGGTATGAAGATGTGGCTACACTTCACATTGATCACTACATGAGGATAATAACTGCAATTAGGGCAAAGGGGGCGAAACCAGAGATTGTAGGCAAAAGTATAATGCATTATGCTGTGAGATGGTTGCCAGGTTTGGATCTGGAATTGGAAGGACTAAGAGGTTATGGGTACGGAAAAACTGAGTTACATTTCAGTATTTTGAGTGGGAGGAAGGAAGATGAGGGTATTGGACATAGAAAGGAGCAAAAGAACATTATTGAAAGCCTAGTAAGCATACTTCCTCCTCAACATGATTCTGTCCCATGTAAGTTCCTACTGAAGATGTTAAAGATCGCCATGGTTTATTGTGCATCTCCAGCTTTGATTTCAGAGCTTGAGAAAAGAGCAGGGATAACTTTGGAAAGTGCCAACGTTAATGATCTCTTACTTCCCAATTACAAAAGCGAGGATCAAGTAAAAAAAACAAAGTGAGTGTTCCACCCTCTCTTTCTTGCTTGATCTATGACAGAACACTATAGCATCGACAGGTAGCACACATATTTAGCTCTTACCTTTAAATAATTACTAATTGTCAATGACATGTGGTACAGACCAGCTGAAAAATGCACAATGCATAACATTGATGTGGTACAAAGAATTATAGAATACTACCTGATGCATCAACAAGAGCAACAACAAATGCAACCAGTATCGGGGAAGTCATTTGTCGCCAAGCTATTGGATAATTACCTAGCTGAGATTGCAAGAGACCCAAATCTTTCTGTTACCAAATTTCAAGTTTTGGCAGAATCTCTTCCAGAAAATGCTCGAATGTGTGATGATGGTCTTTACAGAGCTATTGACACATACCTCCAGGTTTGCCTTCATTTATGTATAAACTTCTATTATGCAGGATAATGAAGTCTAAAATCCCTAAAATTGGTTCAGACTCATCCATTACTCTCTGAGCATGAACGGAAAAGGCTGTGCAAAATTATGAACTGTGAGAGATTATCGCAGGATGCATGCATGCATGCAGCAAAAAATGAAAGGCTGCCTGTAAGAACTGTGATTCAGGTAAATTTTATCAGAAGTTTAAAATAACAAATGCTTGTCAAGATCCATGAATATGCTCTACACAGAATTTAAAGAACATACCTATTTTGAAATGTCTTAGAGACTACTGAAAAACTTACGGAAAAAATTCCACTTGCCACTGATTAGAAATTGCTGGGAACCTACAGCGTATAAGATTCTTGAATGTTTATGTAAATGGCAAACCTCACCTCCATAATGTAGGCATACCAACCCACGTGATTTGTGCAGATATCTTGCAGATGAAATTTTCATGAAAAATTTGGCACATAATCTGCCTATATGGTTCATATTATTTAGTCGAAGGCGGATATGCAGGTTTTGTTTGCAGAGCAAGTGAAAATGAGAACATCCATGCAAGGGAAAGAGCAAATAGCAAGTGGAAACAGCTCGGAACAAGAGCCAAATCAATCAGCGACAAAAACAGAAATAACGGTCCTTAAGGAAGAACTAGAAATAACGGTCCTTAAGGAAGAACTAGAGACTCTAAAGGCAAAGATGGCAGAGTTGCAGAGAGACTACTCCGAGCTGCAACATGAATATGACAAGGTAAACAACAAGAAAAAGAGCATATCAGGATGGAGTATCAATTGGAAAAAGATCAGGAGATCATCTCTTCTCCGTAAAAAAGGAGATATAGAAGAAACTGAAGCAGAACAGAGACAATCCATTCCACTAGACTGCAATAGAAGCTTTGGGAGAAGGTTATCCTTATCATAATCGTTCTAAGCACCAGACTGACATATGCTAAATCCAGCTGATGGAAGGCTTGAATAGTAAGCCAATCCTCTAGATTCTACTACTGCATGGCTTTCTTAATGCTTCCAGAAAAGTTTCTACTGAGCTTTTGCTCATCAGTTAAGACACGTAGCATCCAAACATCTATCCACCTGCGCGTCTTTCATACTGGTGGAGGTATAATGCTTATAGTTTGCCACAAACTTATTTATTAGAGGCATACAAGTTTCCTAATGGAGTATGTACAATATTAGCAATTACAGAATCACAGAAATGGAAGTGTTAATTCTTCATAACAAGCAGCTGATTAGCGAAACAACCTAACCAAGGTAAATGAAGTTCCACAAGCAAGGGCACTGCTTGTCCATTTGCAGAACTTAGCAACAAAAGTCTACTTCTTTAACATTATAAGAGGGCACGAGTTGATTAAATGACATTAAAGGATGCTAAAAGAAAATGGTACAAGCCATTCAAACCCTAACCTCACAACATGATACTTACTCGTTTCTCATGAATCAAAACAAAAACCCTAACTCCAGAATTACCTACCAGTCCTCATGCTACTCCAAGGAAACTTAGTCTTCTCAGCCGCCACGTCACCGCTGCGGCGGGCCCTACAGCTTGGCTTGCCGGCCCTCTCCTCCTTAACTTCGTCAAGCCAAAGCCTCCTCTTCCCATCGCCACCGCCTTCTTCAACAAAGCTAGATTTTTTCTGCTTATTCATCCTCTCCTTCTCATCAGCTAAGGCCTTGAGAGGGAAGATATGAGGAGAAACGGAAAGAGGTGTACCGAGAGTGTACGCCTTCTTATAGTCGGGCTTGGTGATGAGCAGACCGCCACGCTTCCTCTTCCTGCTCTCCAAGTTGAGTGTACGGACCTTGTCGACGTCGAAGCCGTGTAGTGACTGGAGGACTCGCTTGATTTCGATCTTGGAGGCAGATGGAACGGTTTTCAAGGCGATTTCTTTGATATTCGTGAAGGTTGTGGGTGCGAGCCTGAGAGGAGCTTTATCGGAAGGTTCGCGAAGTGCACGACTTTTCTTCCTAATCTGCCCGCCATTTTCACGCTCTCTGGTTTCTAGTGGTGCCAGTGTGAGCGTGCGTCTTGGTTAGTTCGGTGGTTATGTCAATACTGTTGTAATGGCAACGGCCGGGCCGAACCCGGTCAGGGATTCTGAGGATCCGACTCGGAATCAAAATTGAAAATGACAGTGTTAGTATAATTATTTAAATATTTAAATTTTAAAGCAAATTTATTTTCAATAATTATATTAAACCGACTTTTGAAAAAAAATATTTGAAATGGTCGAATTAATTTTCTCAAATTTAAAGTTATATGAATTATGCTAAGTAATATTAAAAAAGATTTAATATAATTTTAAATTCATTTTAAAATTTGATTTAACTTGATTTAAAAATATGTGATTAGAACTTAAATTTACAGAAAAGTTTAAATATAATTAAATATTTTATAGTTTTAAATTTTAAAATTTTAAGGTTTCATATTATATTCAATTTAAATTCTATGAATTAATTTTAAATCAACACAAAATATTAATTAAAAGTTCAAATTGCTATTGAAGAATTGTTTCTCATTTTTAATATCAAGAATACTAGATTGACATGTTGAATCTATAAATATTAGTTGAATCAAAATCGTCAATTAATTTAATTTATTAAATAACTTAGTTTATATATTTTAAATTAATGTATCTTTAAATAATTTATGAAATATATGTTTAAAAAATAATATTTATGAATTTCAACGGTGTTATAATGAGAGAAGTGCATCAATAGTTTAGGGTGATAAAAAGATATCATTCAAGCTCAAAAGTAAATTCAATTGTTTAGCAATTAGCCCGACCATGTTCCACGGAATAGAATGTTAACTTATTAAACAGGTGCACAATCATAAGTTAACGGTGGCGAAGATGAAGATGTTCCGTTAGTGGATATGTAACTTTAATAGAAGATATAAGGTTATAAATGTAATGATAAGAGATAAATTAAAGGCAACTAATATTAAGATTAGGTGGTTCGGACATATTACATTCTAGTGAAAAGATGCGAGAAGATTGTATTTACGGACTAAAAAAAAAGACCCAAAAAAAATTGAAAGAAGTGATCAATAATGATTAGACTCCGTTGGAATTTACCGAAAACGTGACCCTTAATAGAAAATTATTACGTAGGTAAAGTTCATTAACCTATTTTATTTTATTTTATTTTATGTTTTGTTTTTATTCATTCAATTGTTGTATATTTATTGTATTATTGATTTTATTACTTGTTTTTATATTTCTATTTTTACATATTTATTTATTTTGTTACTACCTTTTATGTTTATTATTATTATTTTGTTATATAATAATAATTATTATTATTTTCATATTTATTTTATATTATATTTATATATTAGTCATATATTTATTTAGTATATATAGTGAGATATTGCCATTGTTATTAACGAAGATACTAAATGGGAATGAGAAAGACTTATTGTCACGTGTCGGGCCAGCAAATGGAATCTTTGAAATCAAAACATGAATCTGACTGATACGAGTACAAATTACAAAACCCTAATGTTGGATTCAGAATATAAATTAACAATCAAAGAAATTAAAGGGTGTGGAATCTTTTTGGTCAGATGAATCAACGGCTGTGATTGAAAAAGATTACCATATAAGCATAATACACAAACGCAAGCACACACACCCATTGCATTTCCGTCCTATTCAGCAGCCTCCAACCGTGTCTCTCTCTTACACACTAATACAGAGAGACACAGAGTAGCCAGCCGCCGGTCAGGTTCGAGCGGGTTCAGACATGTGTGGGATTCTTGCAGTGTTTGGTTGCATAGACAACTCTCAGGCCAAACGGTCCCGTGTCATTGAATTGTCTCGCAGGTTGCTTCTTTAATCTCTGTTTCATTCCTCCGTTTGTTTTGGTTGTTTATGGTGGTTTGTGTTAATCGTTTGCGATTAAGTGTAGGTTGAGGCATAGAGGGCCTGACTGGAGTGGGTTGCATTGTCATGAAGACTGTTATCTTGCTCATCAACGTTTGGCTATCATGGACCCTGCCTCTGGGGATCAACCTCTCTACAATGAAGAGAAGACTGTTGTTGTCACGGTAACTAACTGTTTAGGATGATTAAGGTTTGTGTTTTGGACTGAAGTCTTGTGTTTTGATGTCGGGGTTTTGATTTTCAGGTTAATGGGGAAATATATAACCACAAGGAATTGAGGACGAAGCTCAAGTCTCATGAGTTCCGAACTGGAAGTGACTGTGAAGTGATTGCCCATCTTGTAAGTTTTGGATTCCCAATCTTGATCTAACACAGCTTGTATCTAGAAAGTTTTCATCTTTATGATTGTTACACGACTTCCCCCCTCGTGTTGTCAGTATGAAGAATATGGAGAAAACTTTGTGGAAATGTTGGATGGCATGTTCTCCTTTGTCCTTCTTGATACTCGTGACAAAAGTTTCATTGCAGCCCGTGATGCTATCGGCATTACCCCACTTTACATGGGCTGGGGACTTGATGGTATGATACCTTATATTGCACATTTACTTTTCTTTTCTTGATACTCTTAGGATGGATTGCAAGAGTTATTTTTTGAATCATGAGTAAAGAACCTGAATCTTTAATGTGTGAGAAGTTTCTATAAGTGGAGCAGTTGCCTTCTTTATAGTCTCTTTGCAAATTTGCTAAGTGATATGGGAATGCTGAAATACCTGCTGTAAGAAGTATTCTGCCAAAAGATGCAGAATCTAAGAAGGGAGATCGATGTATTGTAGCTTATTGGATATGCTGCAGCTAAATCATGGCATAATATTTGTTACAATTGTTGCTGCCCGTTCTGTCCTCCACGTGGCAAAAGTGGGCTTTGAGTTTATCTTGCAACTATAAACTTTGATGTTGCTTGATGGTTCCGTCTATTAATATAGTTAACTGTTAGGAACCGATTAAATTAAAAGGCTAAGACGTTTAGAACCCAGTAGATTAAGAATAGTCGCTCAATATTATTCA